>JAUZNJ010036841.1:0-11701 GCA_034780135.1 Jordanella pulchra
ACACACACACACACACACACACACACACACACACACACACACACACACACACACACACACACACACACACACAAAATTGTATTCTCTTTTATTTCCCTTCGTGTTTGCATTGGTGTGTGTGAGTGTATGATAGAGGTGGGTGGATGTTCACCCCCTGTATTAGGGACAGTTATCTTGGCACCAAGTAAAGGCTTCAACAATCTACTTTTGGATCGCACAAACATAGCACACAGGAGAGAATGAGAAAGACTCCTTCAACTGGACCAGGTGAAGCAGGGCTGGATAGGGGTGCTGTGGTTGAAAGCCTTTCCAGTCATGCACCCTAGACAAGCCACAGGCCTTCTTTCACATTACTGGCTCTCTAATTTTGCACCTGTGTCCGAAGCCATTTTCTCTCTCTCTGATCACCACAATTCCGCAATGGGACATGGGTGTAAATGTTGTGGAGAGATTTTTGAACCACATTCTGGTGATTTGGTATGGGTCTGTCTGGTATTCTTAAGATGGAAGGGTTCATCACGGGGACTTATGGTATTGGTTCGATTAATATTCACTGGAGACTCTTTAGTTGCAGGACATTTTTAAGAAGGTGTTGGGAGTATGTTGATTATGAGGTAATTTTTCCCCAGATTTAAATCTCTAAAAGGTGTGACAGACAGTATTTAGTGAAAATGAAGGCTTGAGTCACACATAACTCAGATTATGTTTAAAACAAAAAGAAAAGAAATAAGTTCAATTCACAAAGTGGGATACCTGCAGAGACTCAGGTTTCACTGGATATTCACCAATTAATATCTACACATTACCATTTTGCCCCTTTCTGCTTCCACATAAAAGCAACAACAAAAAAAAAACAAACAAAAAAAACATTTAGCATATACCAAAAACCCTGCATGTCTTTACTGTGACAATAGAGGCTCATTTTATTGGAATATCAAACTCCAACCTCTTTTACTATCACACCAGTCTTATTTTTTGAGTCATAGTTTCAAGAGTACAAAACATTCCCTTCGGACTTTGGTCACTATGCAGATTTTTAAGGTGCTTATGAATAATGCTTCTGTTCAAACACATTCCACAAGTACGCTTTGTGATGATTATGTAGATCATTGGATTAATGATACTCGCAATGTTTAAAAAACCTTTAAACTGTTGGATCCTTGTGACATGTAGGAATATTCTGTTTAAAAAAGCTACTAGCAATTAGCTGTTCCAAAGTGATGTAGTTAACATCTGCACGGAGGTAGAATATTGCAGTATTTATACAATTTTAAGGTGGTGCTAAGGTTTTCGAGGTGGCCACTACCCCCCACCTGAACTGCTCATAATCATAACGCGTTATGGTTTCATGCTTTCCATGTTCTTTATGCAAAATCTCCATGATTGCTGCAGGGTTTATCACTAGACTGAGCAATGTTGTCCCCACAACTGCTTCTTATTGGATATTTCATAGCTTTCAGGTCATTCTACATGAACCCAAGAAATGGTTGAATGTGGAAAAATCACAACTGAACAATTTGTAAAATACTCAGATCAGCCAGTCGCAACAACGACCATGCCACATATATTTTGCATAAGAAGAGTTCTTCCAGATTCAAATACAGTTCAAATGGTTTAAAATCCATGTTTTCCTTAACAAATCCGGATGCTTAAATACAATGAGTTGCTGCCAAGTGATTGGTTTTATTATAGGTCTAGTGAACAGAAGTACCCAGCAAAGTGACATCTGGATGTTTTTCTGATCCCAGTTTGGATCAGTCGACTTTTAAAAAATCTGACAGATTTTGACCCCTTATCAAACCAATGTGACCTGTTAGTGGTATATATTATTACTGAAGCCATTTAACATTTTTTTCATATAAGGCTATGAAATATTGGCCTGTTAAAATTTGCTACCAAACATACTCAAGGTGATTAAAAACGTTCAGTATGAAATAACAAAAATACATAGATATATTAAAATAGTTCTAGATACTCTCATTATTAAACCCATATTTACATTGAGGCTATTTAAAAACAACCAAACTGTGACTTATATTTTTCCTCAACACTTCAACACATCTTTCTCCCATTTATTTTCTCTCCAATCTTTTTGTCTTGCTAACCTCCAGTATTTAATTTTTTTTTTTTTCAAATCTCCCCGCTCATACACCCCCCCCCCCCCCACCCACACACACACGCTCAGCGCAATTGTATTGATTTCTTATGTCTTTGCCTCTGCAGATCTTACCTATCGATCTTCAGCAATAGGGCAAACATCCACACAAAAAAACTTGTACGCAAAATGTCCTTCCGAGAACCAATGTACCCTCTACCCTTTTTAACCATCTTCCATTTACAAAGCCCAACTTTGCCACAAAATTGATTTATAAATTCCCTTGCCTGTACACTCACACAATCTGACAGGATACAACAGATTGTTTTGCATATGCCCTCTGCTGTGTTGATCAGATTTGGCAATGATGGACATGATTGCCCTTTTATTTCTCACTAGACTCATTAAAGTGAATGAAACCCGTGTGTGTCTGTAGCACTTTGCATCTCGTGTTGGTCTAGGCTGTTCTCTTTCTGTGTATTTCTTTTTCTTTGACTCAGCCTGCAGCCTTCTTCATCCTGGAACCCTGGTCAATATGGCCATTCTGTTTAGCAATTAACATCGATCAGTGCTTGTCAATACCGTCAGCACCCAGACAAAGACCCAGGTTGCACTGCGTGTGTGCTCTCTTTCTCTATCACAGCTCAACAAATCCCCAAACAGCACTCTCATTAAATGATAGCATTATGGTTTGACCTGAAGGTCACCATGCATGACTCTGTGTTCTGGGTGACTGGGGTGCATCCTATAATGTAGACTGTAGAGTGTTCTGAGCTTCGGACCAGTTGTTGACTCATTAACGCAGTTGTGCATGCATGTATGTAAAGAGGTGTGGGAAAGACACCAAGTGTAGAAACAGCTTGGGTTGGATTTTTTTTTTAACAGAAGCTGGTCAACTAGCAATATCACCCCCCTGCTGTTAAAAATGTTTTTTTTCTATGTTTAAAGTTCTAAAAACTTTAAACAGTCTGAATGCAATCCATCATCCTGGTGACACAGTGTTGGGATTTTAAGTTTTCAGATGTGTCAAGTGCAGTGGATTGCGTCCAATTAGGTTTGTGTATAAGGCGTGAGCTGTATATGCTTGGATGGCTGGGTTGAGAGGGTGAACCTTGTGGCTTTGATTAATACCTGAAGACATAGACCCTAAACTTCTCATCAGATGTTGAGATGTCAGCCTAACATTGGTATCTGGAATAGATATCCCCACTCCGTTAATCATGGGCCAAGTTTAAACTGTTCCCCAATGTGTAAATGTATGAGACACTTAATAAAGGCCCTTTGATGACAGAGGGGCCCATGCAAAGTTAAGGAATGTGTACAGTGTGCTTGGCTTTGAAATAAGAACCTGTTTGCCACTTGTTCGCGTCTGCAAGATGAGAGAATCGACAGCTGCAGTTAAGTGAGACCAGGAATTAATTAGTAGAGAGCAACAGTGAGTCTCGGCTAAGATGAATAGAAAAGCAAAATATTGTTTTTATTAGCAGCGATGTTGGTGGTGCACACCCTGCACCCTCCTCGCTCCCTTTGCAAGATTAATCCAGCAAATATGAACGTTTACTCTGCTTCATCCCGGAATCTGTTGCAGCTGTTGTTTCCATACATAACCCAACTAAAGAACTGGAATAACTTTACTTTGACACTTTAAAGTTGGAGGATTTGATCCAGATTTGAAAGCAAGTATGGGTACTTATTTATTTATCTCAATTGTGCCAAGCTTTGGTCATAGAAAGCACATAGTGCCTACATAGTTGATCCCCTCAATCTACACCTGCCTTTTAGTGGCACACATTTCAAAACTGTTATTCAGTTAGTGATTTAAACAGTTTATTGTCACTGTTGAAGGTGAGGTCTCTCAAAATGCTTAATAATCCCAAACATCTGCTTCTTTTATATAAACTGATGCTTAGAAAACATTCAACAATACATGTGATCCAGCAGCAACCCTGTCTCGTCCTTGCCATCTGGCAGGACTTGTTTGTTGGAGGCTTGGACATTTTGCATCGTTGATGTGGTATGCTAAAATCATAAAGACATCAACCTTGGAAGGCACCGTCTTTGTGCACCTGGTTCATAAATTATTCTCTTTAAGAACTCATGACAGGACCTCGTGACCAGAGCCAACTATTCAACAACATCCCAGAAGAGTTAAAGCAGACACAGACATGAATTTCATAACAACAAGGACAGTCTGAGTAATACATTTGACATTTAGCTGCACAAAACTGAAGACAGATGCAACAACAATGCAACGAGAACACAGCAAAACCTGTGTGATGTCGATTAGAAGCAGGCGTGGCACTGCATGCAGCTTGCCACCGAATGGTGGGAGCCATTTGTGGAGCTTTAGGAGTGTGTATAAGTTAATTGCTTTTGACCAATGAGGTTGTACATAAATATGCAATGTTCAGGAAGTCGATGGATGTTTGTTTAATTATGGTCCTTGTGGTTGTGTGTGTTTAGCTGAGAGTGCATGTCATGACCCTCAGTGACAGACTGTGCAAAGCTGAGAGTGTGGGATTTGTGGCTCTGATGTGAATGGTTACTGCCTGGGTATATGCAGAAATTGTGTCAAGAAGTGTATAACAAGTTTTGTTTTGTGTCTGCATGTATGTATGCGAGAGAGTTATCCTGTCACTTTCCATGTACTGTGATGTGAAATGCAGCTGTGGTTTGTGTTGGACGCTAGTCCGGTATGCTCTTTTTTTCTTCCTGTTTCATGTTCAGGCACTCTGCAATGGAATCCATGCGCATGGTAACTTTCACTACTGTCATTCTCTTTGTTCATCTCTTCCACACTCTTGCCTTTTCGCCTCCTCCTCCCTACTGAGTAGCCTTTCCTCTTCCATCTTCCTTTCTGCTTCACTTGGTGTTGCTTCTGCGCCCTCTCACTGTGTCCGGTTCTCCCATTCACTTTTTTTCCCTCTTCCTGCCCCTTTAGCCTTGCCACTGAGCAGAGGAGGAACTGTAATGTTTATGAAACCCTTTAATGTGCTATGTAATTACCCTGGCAACACCTCCCATCATTACTCATGCCAATAAAGCACCACAGAATTGACATGTCAGAGTGAAAAAAGGAGAAAAAGAAGAGCGAAAAATAAAGGAGCACAGCTTATATTTTTCCATAGCTTTTCCCTTTTCCCCATTTATTTTTTCGGTTCTTTATTTTGTCAAGATTTGTTCACCTGCTTTTTATTCTTCTCTAATTTCCCCTTTCTAGTATATGTTTTCTGTTTCATCTCCTTTTCTTTCAAGTGAAATTACTTCTGCTTTAGTAGATTTCTCAGTTACATAATTGGTAAATAGGCATAAACGCCTGCAAATCAATAACACTTTTGGTGGGAGAATGAATAAGATTGAACAAGCAAGCAGCAACTGTAATAATTTTAATGGTGTTGCAGTAGTGCAGCATTGTTTTCCCATACTAAAATTTCCAGATGCATTATATAGATTGTTGTGTCTTCCATCCAGGGAATGACAAAGTCAAAACTGACGTTTTTTTTTTCTGGCAATACCTGGACAAATTTTTCTGTACATCTAAACCTCTTAATTTTGTGTCTATTTTGGCAAAATCCTCTATTATAAGACAAATATTATAACAAATTAAGTAGCAAAACAATGGGTGGGTGCCTGCCTGACGTCAGCCTGCATTTAATTAGCAAACACTAGGCTAACATGTTCCATATGGAGGAGCCTGAAGGGTAGCCCCCTGCTGCCCAGTTGCAGCCCAGCCCAGCCTATTGTGGCCCATCTCGACTTCGTTGCCATGACCTGCCCCCACCCTCGCTCTAAGTCAAGTCCCAGTTTGGACCCCATCTGGGCCCCTACCATTATGTCATCTTTAATTTGGACTCGTCACATATCACCTGACACCTACCCCATCATGCTGTAACCTTTTGTCCTGGTAAAGAAAAAAAAAGTACGGAGCATTTTGGTCTCTTCTTTTCTCCTCCACTTTGCTTTTTGTTAATTTTTTTCTGCTCATTCTTACTTTTTTCTTATTCCCTTTTTCCCTTTGTTAACATTAACTCTTTTGGCATCTCTTACTTTTTTCCTATTTTAACCTGTGTAATCCCACCTGCCTTCCCCTCTCTGTCACTTAAACTTAAGTTTGATGTGTTTGCGGTCATGAAACAAGGAAGACTAAAGGAGACTCCAATAACACCTCTGCTCACTTAGCCGGAAAAATGTTCCCTGACAAATGAGTTGAATGAGTTGAATGATAATGAAAAATTGGATGTGACAGTGAGATGGGAAGTAACTCATCCTGGAGAGAGATCAATTATGGCACATGACAGGATTCTGGAGGGAGACTAGTAAATTGGTCAAAGTGGTGGACCTCTGGATAGCAGCAGGCTGTGGCACTGTCTCTTATGATTGAGATATAGAATGTGAAGGAGGAAAAAAAGTGCAGATGGAGAATGAAATCCAAAGACAAAAATTGCAGGAGACATAAGGAAAAGATGAACAATTATGAGCAGAAGCAATAACTTGATGTGGACTAAAACTAAGATGTTTTTCAGGTGTTCTCTCTAATGTACTTGTAAGGGCCTTTGTGTGTGCTTGAAACCATTTTGGTTTGTGTATCTGTATGGCTGTGTATCTAAAGGTTGCTGTGCACACCCATATGACTCTCTGGGTTTCTGGTTGCCATCCCTCATCACTGCTCAGTTCCCCTGAGTCCCTGCTGTTGGCTCAGTCTCCTGGTTTGCTTTATGCTTTGTATTTAGATCTGTTATATTCTATTCGTGGGACTATCAAAATTGGTGTAAAAGGACTTACTTGATAATTTAATGTTCTGAGAATTTTTTCATCTCTCGATTTAAACTGAAAGTTGGAATTTTGTCAAAATAATATGTGAATAATAAGTGAATTTTAAAACCTATGTCTCTTATATTTTTATATTTGGATGCAACTGGGGCTGTGACTCTTAATTTCGTTCCACCTCATGTGATACGTGATGTGAATGACAATAAAGTATCTTGAATCTTGAATCTTGAATCTTAAATCAAGTCAAAACTCCACATTACTAAAAGTTTAACTCACGGCGCTCCAGAGCCTTAGTTCCTTAGAGCCTTACTGTCAATTACAGCGACACAAACATGGCAACCACAGTAATCCGAGTGATGACTGTTTTGTGACTGAGCGGTCCTATGAAGAGGATAATTTCTCTCAACCTTCTTTACCAGGGACAGTGAAAATATGGGAGTAAGAGTAAGGTTCAGTGGGGGAGACCAGCAGCCCCGACCGAAAACAGTTTGAGCTCCTGCCTCATAAGATTCTGTGTGCTTGCTCCCTCCTCCCAAATAGAGTGGTTCTAACTGTGTAATGTATTTTGATGAAAAACCATTAGTCTATTCTCTGAGATGTAGATAGGCAATGTAATGACTTTGGAACTGGAGTAATGGACTTCACTTTCTAAGGCTCGTTCACACTGTAGCCTGAATTGACCAAAATCCAATTTTTTTCCAATATGCGACCTGTATCTGATCTTTCCATGGCAGTCTCAGCAACACAAATCCAGTTTTTTCAAATGTGACCCAGGCCACTTGGGTATGTGGTCCTGAATCCAATACATGTCGATCTTTTCAAATTCAACATGTGTCAGGTGGGCCAGGTTGCATTCATCTGACCTGAACCACATTGCTACTCAACAAAGTCCCTATTCTGCGTCTTGCAATGCAGAAGCAGGAAGAGAAACAACAACCATGGCAGATGGTAATGCATAAAGCAGTCTTTATTTTCAATCTTTCTAAAAAGATTGTGTTGTTAACACGCTGGTTGAGATTGGGAAAGAGGTGAAAGATCGCAAGATGTGTTCTTGCAATACCATCTATGTTAACTTCTGTAAACAAAGAGCACACTTGCTTGTGATGTCATTTCATTCTCCACTACCCATGAAAATATGAGATCACATAGAAGTCGCATGTATTTGGAAATGACCACTCAAAACAATCGGATTTCACAGAAAAACTGGAATTGACCATTGAGGCCCGCAGTGTGAACATAGCCTTAGTTTTAGTGAGGATATGGGCAGCAGCATTCCAGATTATCTTCAGCTGTCTGATCAACCATTAAAGCAGACCTGTGAAGATGCTGTTGCAGTAATCTATTCTACGAAAGATAAACTCATTCGCTCATTTAGCTTTTCAAGGTTCTTCTGAGACATTAGTCCTGAAGATGTTCTTGAGGTGATAGAAGCCTTTCTTATTGTCTTTGTGTGCCTTTGTAGGTTTAGGTCTAAGTCCACCACTACACCCAGATTTCAAGTCTAACTGTAGCTGTATGCTAATGTCTGAACATATGTCCAAATATTATTATTTTAATAAAGAAGCTATAATAGAAAAAGAAAAAGGAACAAGGCACCTGAAATCTGGGCTAGAATTTCATAGTCAAATAACTCTCTTCACCATTATTATTACTATCACTATACCTTTTTACTCTGTAAACCTCTGACTTCCAGTACTTCCAGCAACTGTGAAGTTGTCTTAAAGATAGGACAGTGTCGAATGTACTTCTTAAGGAAGTTTAGGTCCTTTTGTGTTTGCACCAAGATGCTGCATTTCTTCTTTAAGTCTGATGTGGAGAGTGTAATCTCTTCTGCCATCATCTGCCGGGGACACAGCATTAGAATTAAACCTCAACAAGCTAACAGCTGGCTCTGTTCTATGGACTGCTTTAGAACCCCTGGAGATCATTTTACAAATGAGAATTCTTAATAAAGTGAAAAACATTATGGAAAATAGTGAACATCTTCTTAAGAGGAAAGTGTCTTTAGTAAGAAGCTTCCCCAGATCCAGTGCAAGACAGACCACTTAAAAAGATTCTTCCAGCCAACAGCTATCAACACCTACAACAATTTGTTGGAAAACTGCCCATGAGTCACTACAACATTTATTTTGCCTTTGGGAGTAATAACGCACTTTTAATTGAATTGAACTTAACTTAGGGTTCCTTAATTTCAGCCCTTGAAGTCTGGTGTCCTGCACAAATGTTTAATCTACTTGGACCACACCAGAATGAAATTGCTGAATTACCACATGCAGTCAAGTTCTCCAGAGTCCTGCTAATGACATGATTATTTGACTCAGGGTGTGTTAAATCAGGGACACAAATGCGCAGGATACTGGCCTACGAGGACCATAATTGAGAAAGCCTGTTATAACTTGTCTTGATTTTTTAGGCTAGGGTAGGAAAGGAGCTCTGAGGCCGGTATCACAAAGCATCCTCAACATTGCAAGATTACTTCCAGCATTTCCAGTTTATCCAAACCAGAACAATGGCAATCAGGATCAGAAGTACCATGAAGCTAGTTATCAACTTGCTAATTTAACCCAACTGTAACTAATCATGAATCTGTGAATGTGCACATTACAATCACAATCATGAGTGCAGAAGGAAGAGCACATATTTCACTATGGTGGAATAAAAGAGACCTCAAATAGCGTGCCAAAGTATTGCTGGCTGATGTTACACATCAGTTACATTTAACACAACCATGCATCCCAATTACTAAACTACATACAGTATTAATCACAGCTCATTCCCACTGATGTAACCCTCTAAGGATCCAATGAGTAAAGAGGACTTGGGAGGAATTGGGAATAATAAAACACAAAAACATAATTTCATCTGGTTAGTTGGGCTTTTTAATTCAATACTATATAAACTATAATAAATCTAGAAGCTGATTCCACAACTAAATTGTGTTAATTTAAGAAAGTATTAGTCTGAGTGAAATCCTCTTGATTTTTGAGTCGTGTGTTCGAGGGTCTGGTATATATACCGGTACAGCCTGTGAAAGGCTGCATCGCTCATGTAAGTAATTGTTAAAGTGATCAAAACAATCTTCTCATAATCTGTACTCAGATTTTTAGCTTATCTTTTTGTTTAGCTTCCTAAATCATTTATACAAGGAATGAGCGAACGCCAGGGAGCAATCAGCCTTGTACTGGAAGCAAAAGGTGTACAGAGTAAAATGAATGGTGATGGTACCAATCCCCTGTGGTACTCCTGTGCTGATGACAATTGATTGACAGCTGACCCTTTAGTCCCACAAACTGTGGTCTGTTTGTTATGTAGCCTTTAACCCAGGAAATTGTTGACGCCTCCACCCGAGTCTTCTGGAGTAAATCAGGCTGAATCTTGTTGAGGCAGGTGTATAATATCATGGTAATGATTTAATGACAGTAGGTTTCTTGAAGCAGTTGTATCATGGTATCTTCAATTCCAACTCCACAATAATTAGCAAACTCTGGAGGATTGCTGTTTGTTTTCTTGCTCAAGTGAACCAACGGTATTTTCTTTTTGACTTCATGATACGAGATGTCCTGGCAACAGGTCTACATTGATTTTTTCTGTGGTACTAGAACAAGGCAGTCTTCATAATGTTCTTAATTTTATGAAGAGTTCTTTGTTCTTGTGAAATCTTCTTCGGAGGTTCTAGTGGAGTTCCTAAAACCAATCTGACCTTCTTTATCAGCTTGTTGAGGTTTTTTACATTATTTTTTCTGGTGTTTTTACCAAGGCAGATGATGGCAGAAGAAATCACATACTCCACAACAGACTTAAAGACAATATGGAGCAACTTGTGGAAAACGCCACAGTACCTTAGCTTCTTTAAGAAGTACAGTCTGTTCCTTCTTGTAGAACTTCACAGTAACATCTTGTTAGGATTTTTTTTTAGGATTTTTTATGGTTCATGAACCTGTTAAATCCTGATAATACCTGACTGTTTCCAAGCGGTTTATCTAATAAGAACAGTTCTTCTGTCAGGATAAAAAGTTATCTTCAATATGTATTTACCAAAGATTTGGGAATTGAATGGGAGCAGTGTCCTTAATCTAAGATCATAGTGTAATATTTTGATATGGCTGGAGCCACAGAAGTGTTCTTATGTCCAAATATTTATGATCGAATGATGTGATGATGCGCTGTTTGTATAAAAGGCTTCTTTAACTGGCATTAAGTGGCTGACTTTCTGAAGAAGTGAGCCCGGTGGTAAGTGCTGCTATCTGTAACACCAGCCATTTCTGTGGTCTGAGTAAAAATAAAATTTCTGTCAAAATTTGTTGTTGTGCCTCAAAGTTATTTCATAAATATACATAATGAAGAGTTATTTAAAGTGTTTTATTCTTCTCAGGACAGAATTGGGCAGCTTGAAGGTGTAAATACAGAGGTATTTGTACTACTCCACTACGGTACCTCTACTTCTTCTCCACGTTATTAGGAAGATTCAACTACAATCATGTCCCTTGTATTGTTGATATTCAGGTGATTGTTTATACACTGTTTCACAAAGTGATTCACTAGCTCCTTGTATTCAGCAAATCTATCATTGATGTACTCGATGACTGCAGAGCCATCAGAGTATTTCTGTGGATAACAGGACTCCGGCTTTAGTAGACATCACAGGTGCAAAGAGTGAAAAGGAATGGTGAGAGTACTGTGCCCTGCGATGTTACTGTGTTGCTAGCTACTTGATTAGATGGTTGCTCATTCAAACTGGGCTGTCATGTTTGTTTTTTTTGCTGTCTAACCCACATGCAGAACACCAAGACAGAAAAGCGTTTGTAAGTTTAAGATATTTATTGAAGTGATGAAACT
>JAUZNJ010036842.1:0-11701 GCA_034780135.1 Jordanella pulchra
TGAAATGCATGTTTTGCAGCATAAACAAACCTTTCAATTATGATCAGCCTGGTCTAAAAGACAGTGCACTTAGTCCAAGCATGCCTAAGGTCAGTCCTCGAGGGCCGATCGCCTTCAGGTTATAGAGGTTTTCTTGCTTCAGCACAGCTGATTTAAATTGACAGCTGATTAAGCTTTTACTGAACTGCAGTCATCAGAATCAGCTGGGGCAATTCTAAAACCTGCAGGAAATCGGCTCTCGGGGACCGACTTTGGGCAAGCCTTACTTAGTCCATCAAAACTTAAACCAACTGAGTTTGATCAGACTGGCATTGATGATACCTTATAATGTTCTTGAATGTCCTGAGAGCTCTCTGATCAGATCCACTGATTTTTTTTTTTGGGCCAGTTTCTTTTTCACAGGTAAAGATATTTTTTTCCATCAACTCAAATACTGACTATATATAAAGAACTGCTTCATAATAACTGGGAATGTTTTTTGAGATACAGTACAGGTGGTGGACCAGAGAGAGACACCTTATCCTTTTTCCTAAGAATCAACATCTATTGTCTTAAAAGAACAACATAGACATATTTGGTTTACATGTGGTGTTATCAAGTGTGTATAATGGCAACCAGCTTAGGAGTACAATATATCCCAAGTGGTATCAAGCATGGTAGTGACATTGTCATGGTGCGGGGCTACATGAGTCCTGCAAGCTGCAAGGAGCTTATTTAACATCTGAAATAAATCGAATGGAATTGCCTTTATTGCCTTTGTACAAAGCTCAATGACCCAAGGTCCAAAACATCCACCCAAGAGACAATGTACAATAACATACATTGGGGGACGGGTGCCTGAGGCTGTAGCCATTTAAGGTACTGTCCTTGGGTTAGAAGGTGGTAAGTTTCACACACAGGGGGAAGTAAGAATAGAACTAATAAATCTCACAGTGCCTTTGACAAGGTAAAGTGTAAGGTTTCCAAAAAAAAAATCCTCCGCATAGAGTATATGAGAGCACATGGAAGCAACCGAAGGCGGTGAGTTAGAGGGCACATGTATCTGTAGTCATGGGAGATATTGTTGGTGCGTGTTTGCGCATGAGAATTAGTCCATGGAATCATGCCCAGAGCCCTCTCCCAGCCATAGTTCCTGATAAGATGTGGTGAACATCAGGTTAACCTTGGTTTTGATTTATCAAGTTGGTAGGAAGAAGTCAGGAGAACTTTGGACTGACTACAGCAAATTTGAGACTTGAATTATTGGCACGCTGTAGAAAGATAAAAACATTCTTTCTAGTGAGCCTATTGGGCCTGTAATGTTCCACAGAAGCACTTGTGACAAACTATAATTAGAAACGCTGAAATTCTCACAGTATTCAGGTGAGAAAACAGCACCCCCTTTTTAGAAACAACGAAAATTCTTTGTATTAGTGAGCCACGAGTTCATTATAGTTGCAGCCTCATGCTCGGGAGGGTTCAACTGCACTACAATAATGTAGCTGTCTATCTAGAGTTAGTTTCTTCACGACAGCTGGTGTTTTGGTGTTAAAAAGGAACTTCAAACTAATACAAGTGCATTTAAATTTAGGAGAACTTAAAAAGCTCACATAAAGCTTGTAATCAAACCTTCACTCTGTTTGGCTGGAACAAAAAGACAGCTACTATCAGTAAAAAGCATTTATAACTTTATAAGCTTAATGTTCATAACACCTGCTGTCTTGTCAGTAATCTCTCTCTTGACTCTGCTCTTGCTGTCTGTCAAAGCTGTGAGATGAAATGTTGTGTCTTTATCTCTCAGATATGCCTGCTCTTACAACCAATATTTCATTTGTTTCATAAATCTGGTGGAAATGTGTTTTTAACACAGATGTTGTTTTAATAGGTGAGGAAATCTCTCTCCTCCCTACCTGTGTTTACTTCCACATAACTCTAGCACAAGCTAAAGTGCTTGTAAGTCCTTTTTATAATTTGTCAATAGCAACCATGCCTTTCCCATTAAAAAGGTATTTTTTTATGAAGAGAACAATCAGTTATTTGATAAAATCTGATATTCTTGTTAGTTGGCATGGTTAAAAAAAACATCTCATCATAGATTTATGAGACCACATTCTCAGTCTGGTTAGCAGAAATCCATTAGCCTTCTTTATTTCACAAGGGTTAGAAAACCAGTGTAAAAATCTGTTAAGATTTATTTGTTTCATAGTCCAGGTGTTCTGTCTTTAAAATACAGAATCTCCTTTAAACAACATTGAAAAAAGAAAACTTCTTCAAAACTTATATAGCTTTAACTGCTGAATTCACAAAAAAATATTTTATATAATTTGTTTTGTTGTTGTTTTTTGTAACAAACGTCCACAGTAATATTGCAACCATTTAATATCATAATCCATGCTTAGTTCCTGGGTTTGCCTAATATTAATTAAATCCTATATTTCAGGCTTATTTAGACGATTATATTAAAAACAATAATATACTATAGATTTTCTTCATTACATTCTTTATGTTGTCCTGATAGCATAAATAATAAGCAATGATAAGTGTAACCTAACACCTCATGAAAATATGCCACGGATATATTTAAACTAGATTATAGTAAACACCATATTTAACACTAATAGCATTAAACTAGAAATATAATTGCAGTAAGAATTAAGATATAGCAAACTAAATCTTGCTTAAATCTTTCATTTGCTTTTTATTTTATTCCATTGCAAGAAAAACAGTGGCAAGCAGTATAAACGTAACTGCAACACAAGTTAATTTGATAGCAGTGTTGCAGCCTCAATGGAAACAACACTTAACAACATTACACATCTAAAAAGGAGTATAATCATTCATAGGAGGCCGACTCCATGGAATATCTGCCTGTTTACCTATAAAAGACTCTAAGAGAGCTGGGAGTGAGGTGCCACTTCCATTAATATGATGGTGTTTCACTTGCTTTAGAAATGATTGCCTTTGGAAGAATGGTTCAAGAGGCCATAACATTTTATAATTGTATGTCTATTTCTTTATTTATAGAATAGAGCTTTACAAAGAGTCCTAGCTTTAGTAGGTTTCTGTGAAACCGATAATGTCCTTTTCATTATTACCGTTGGTTGGATTTTAAAATCTAGTAACTGTTTCAGCTATAGCCATTAGCTTAGACACAAATAAATACGTGAAGTATATCACTCTATGGATAATCACTTTATATGAGTTTCGTTTTTTTTTTTCTTTGCCTAAATTATTAAACATTTCAATATTTTAATTGAGATATAAAAGTAAATATCTATCTACATAATACAAAGCAGTAGTAGTAAGTGTGATGTAAAAATAGCATTTAAAATGTAATAGTATGATCATTTTAAACATTATGTGAAATAATGGTCTCAAGGTTTAGCTCTCAATTTACACTACACCTATGTCAGTCTAAATTTTAGTAGGCAGAGCACACCTTCTCCCACTGGAGGGTCAGAGACTCTCTCTATATTTTCAACCATGAAACTTATTCTATGCAGTGTTATGTGCCTAGTAAAATATGATTTTTTTTTCCCCCTCCTGTCCTTTTAGAGTAAATCCGATCCTCAGTGCTTATTGGTGAAGGTTAAAAGTCCATCTTAGAATCTCTGTCTTATTTTTGAGACATGTGCTTTAGTTTTTATAACATTCGGCTATGTAATGTGACCTTTTAAACTACCAGCTAACATCTCTATAAGCTTTTTTTTTTACCCGTCTCTTAAATCCTGAAGTTCTTTCAGTGGTGACCTGTTTCTTCTATAAGTGGCAGAACAATTTCCTTTGTCTATATTTTCCCTTTCTCACCTAAACGTATTTATCTAAATTTACCACAAAGCCTGTTTCCATTCCTTAGTTTGTGGACATGATTAACTGATACAAAGAACACAAATGTGCTCTTTGTACCACTTAAAATTCTGCCTCGTGGTTTGCTTACACAAAAGCTTTTACCTTGGCAACATGACCAACTAAGGAATTTATTTCAAACTTAAGATGATTAGGGCAACAAATTAGAAAGGAAAGAAAAATGAGCAAAAAATGAGCAGATAAAAACTGACAGTTACTTTTTTATTCTCATAGAAAAAATCAAATTTCACAAAATGCAAAACTATGAAATATATGTTCAGAAACAACTCCAGCTTTATTGACTTTTGTGTTTTGTTCTGTCATACAGTAAACAAAAATCTTTGGCCTTATTCACCCTTATTTTGCTTTTTTTTTTTCCTTCATCTAACATTTGTTCATTGTCACACATACACATTCAGTTATTGCCTTCTAGTTCTTTTGTTGTTAATGATTTTCAATCAGTTATTAAAAGCAACCCAGGCTTTCCTAATTGATGAATCAGTGAAGTATCTGGTTTATCCTGTGCTCCTAGGTAAAGGAGGAAGCACAACAGCCACAGATGGTTTTCACCGTTCGCCACGCAACCGTGACCTTCCAGACAGATGGGGACACGTGGCGGGAGCAGAAGGAGAAAAAGGCGGCCCTGATGGTTGGCATTTTGATCGGAGTTTTTGTGCTTTGCTGGATCCCTTTCTTTATCACTGAACTCATTGTACCACTGTGCTCCTGTGACATCCCACCAATTTGGAAGAGCATCTTTCTTTGGCTGGGCTACTCAAATTCCTTTTTTAACCCGCTAATATACACTGCCTTTAATAAAAACTACAACAATGCCCTAAGGAACCTCTTCTCCCGACAGCGCTGAGGTGGTCTGTGCACTTGGCTGTCATGCTGTTTTCAGTGTTAATCCCCAACCAGACTGATCTGTCTATCACTTCATCATCTCATCAAATGGTGATAACTAGAGACTGTCTCTAGAAAATCTTCAGTGTGCATCGCTGAAGTCAGTATCATCATGTTTTGTTTATTATGGCTGAGACAAACGTCTTTCTTCATTTTTTTTTTAAGTTTGGATATAATTTGGCATGTTTTTAAAAGAGTTTAAAAGTTTCCTGGTTGATAAAACATTTCTGTACATGAAACATATTTTAATACTAAAATACCCAAACTAAAAAAAAATAATGCAGCTCTCCAGTGATGGTTTTGTTTATGATAGTATATAAAAGCTATTCAAACCAAACAGGCCCTGTGGGAAAAGGTATTTATTTTCATTGTTAAATCAATAATTAACTTTGATTAACCACACTTCTATTTCGCTGGCCACACTCAGACCCAATTTCTCCCAGAAAGGAAAAATAAAAAAATCACAATAAAGCCTCTATGACAACATGAAGTGAGCTAAAGCAGAAAAGTCCAAAAATATTCAAGAAAAGGTAAAAAAGTTAAGTCAGCATTGATACATCTATCTGAAAGAGGGCTTACAAATCCCTTCCTAACTCTTGTATGTCATGATGTGTGAGTTAGGAATTGAAACAAAACACTGACAGGAACTCAGGAGCAGCATGATGAATGTAAGGATGGAATAGCAACAAAATTTATCTTCCAATAAGACAGAAAATGGATTCCAGGCAGAGAGGCAGGGTAGCAGAGACCAATGTAGAACAACAGAATAATTCAGCCAAAGGCAAAGACAACTAATAAGTTTGATTGCAAAGGCAGGGGTGAAGAAACAACAAGAAAACCAGAATGCCATAGAAAAGAGATGTGGTCATCTGCTGGAGAATAAAAACTGCGAGCTGAGAGCTAAGAAATATGTGGCACAAGATGAACTGAGCAGAGACGCAATGGCAACCAAATCTTAAATAGAGATGTGTCAGAAATCAAAATAGAACATAAAACAGATCATGAAAGTGAAAGGAAATTCAGAACATCTCAAAAAATCGAAACCAAAGCGCCTAGAGACTGTCACTTTGTGACTCCAGGAAATCAAAATGAAAGCCATGGTCCGGAATATCAGGAGTGGAGCAGTAAAGAGGCTTCCAAGCAGTGGCAGATTTAGCATAAATAGAATATAAAGCACTGTTGCCTCGCGGCAAGAAGGTCCTGGGTTTAACTCTTAGCCTGGGGCCTTTCTGTATGGAGTTTGCATGTTCTCCCTGTGAATGTGTGGGTTCTGTCTGGTTACTCCAGCTTCCTCCCACAGTCTAAAAACTGGTTAACTGGTGTTTGCTAATTTGCCTTTGTGTGTGTATGTGAACAAGGTTTGTACGTCTCTGGCCTTTTGAGCATAGACTGATGGAGATAGGCACCAGCCCCACTGTGACCACGATGGATAAGTGGAAGAACATAGATAGATAGATGAAGTATATAAAAGCTATCCCAATCAATGTAATAACCCGGTTTCAGGTCATACAGTTTCATTGAGAGTAAGTTATGTTTTTCAGTGAAATATCCTCTGATCCTATGGAGACATTGGTCTTGTTGATGTTCTTTATAGTGACAGCTTTTGAATCTGTAACATTACTATTACGGCAAGCTTTGATAACACACAAAATTATAGAAATATTTTATTTAAACTGAAGATAATTGTTAAATAGCCATGGGAATTTTAATTTCTATGATAATTGTTTTTATGTTATTTGATGGTTAATTACTTTACAGGATTGTTTTTTTTTCTTTGTGAAAATGTAATTGTCTCCAATTTGATAAGGATACATTTTGAACATTATGACACATCTCTGGTTTATTCCTGTTACTAATTTGCCGTATTCTTGATAATACGGACCTCTAGAACAGGAGTTTTCTCAATCTAGTTGAAAAGCCAAACGGACATCAAGAGTTGTTATCAGAGGTCCTAACTTTAACAAGAAAACGTCATCTGTGAGACTTTGTGATCAGATGCAGTTGGAGAAAAGGTTGTTTGTGTCAGTCTTTTTTTTACTTTATTTTAACATGCTAAAGAAAGTTTGTGTGTGTTGCATTTCAATTGAAGAACAATTTCCAAAACACATTCCCATTTTGCTGAAAGTAACATCAAACCAAGTGCAGCCAGCAGTATCGGACACCTGTACTGAAACAGAGGGAGCTATGGTTGGCAATCTGTGAAATTATTATCTTGGCCAACTAAGAGGCTGTATTTCCCAGTCTTGAGGGAGGTGGTGATGAGATTTAGAGCAGACTACCCGTTTGTGACCCAGGAGGACGAAGATTCTTTTTCCAAACATGTGGGAACATTTGCATTGCTGACCAGATGCAGTTAAGGGCTGAGGTGGACTGCACCCCTCTTTTTTCCTTTTCTTTCTTCATCCGTCCCTTTAAAAATATTCGGAGGAGGATGCTCTCTGTTGTCCAAAATCTTCTTCACTTTGCTAATAATTCTGCTTTGTGAAATAATCTCTAGAGGTTCCAGAGGAGTTCCTAGAACAGAGGCGGACTTTTTTATTAACTTCTTGAGCTATTGTTAAGTCATTTGCTCTGATACTGTTTACCCAGCAGATGATGGAGGAAGAGATCCTACTCCCCAGATTTACATATAGAAGATATGTAGCATCATTTTGCAAACACAGAAGGACCTAAGCTTCCTTAGAAAGTACAGTCGGCACTGTCCCTTCTTGTAGATGTTTCACACTTGTATCTCCAGTGTAGTTTGTTGTCCAGGTTAACACCAAGGTATTTATACTCCTCCACCACTTCCATTTCTTCTCCCATTATGTTCCTGTTTCTTCTGAAATCTCATAATTCATTTGTGTTAGAAACAAACTACAATGCTGGGAATAAAATAAACCTCTACAGAATGGTGTAGGAGTGAGCTCCATTTTAGCTGGTGCAAAGCAAACAGCATTTCAAAAAAACATAATTATACCAACTGTTTAAAGTACTGCTAAAATTATGATGGTCAGAGATTTCTATGTTGCTTCAGGACCTGGGTGACCCCATGCAATGATGAAACCATGGACTAGGCTTTCTAAAAATTTCTACAGGAAAATTTCTTGTCATCAAATTGCAACCTTTTGCTCATACGCTTTTTGGAAATGCAGCAGGATGACATAGCAGTAAACCAACCCCTAAAAAACAAGTGCACATCTAGAGACTCAAAGTCTAGACTTCCAACCTAGAGCATAGGAGATCCTACACAGGCTGTTATAGCTCCAATATCATCTCATGTGAATGAAGAAATGTAAGACCCATTGTTAGTTATTGCAAACATTTGATGGCAATTTGCTGCAAGGGTGACTCAAATAGGCTGGCTTAAAAAAACTGACTAAAGGACAATGGTTTCTCACAGGGGGCCATGTTGGTTTGGATAGCATTTTTTCCTCTTTACAAATTAAATCCTCATTTCAGAAATTCCTTATGGGTGGATAAATGATGTTTTTTGCCTGTCATTAAAATAAATTAAAGTAAGTGCAAGAAAAAAACAACAAAAATAGAAATATGTCAGAGTGAACAATTTAACACTGCTTTTCAATGTTGTCTAATCTTGGTTTTCTCTGTTTCAGGCTAATAAAAAAAGAAAGGCATGGTAACTCCTTAATACTGTTTCATCATGTCTGAGGCATCTAGTCACAAATGCAGAACAGAACAGGGAGTATACTTCAAGAAAAAGAGAAATGTGTTTGAAGCAAACAAAATGAGAGTCATAAATAATAAACCAATAAACAACTGTGGATTTTGTGGAGGAGTTACTGAACTTATCATTATAGATGACAGTAAAATGAATAAAACACATAATTACAAAAAGATGGATTTCTGCAGCTGACTCCTTATCCATATGCTGGTAACCTGCAGCCAATTCAAATTTATTTAAATGTGTATAGATAGAGGTATGTACTGTTCTCTGTTCATTAGCCATACACTTTACCTCCCACACATATTGTACATCTCCACACCCACATCCCTTTCATGGGAGCAAGAAAATAGCTGTGCAAGTCAGGACTTCCACTCTCTTTTTAAATAAATCGCTGCCAAGAGTAAGTGTTTGTATTTCATGTCAGTTCTTACTAGCAGTCATAATATAGGAGGCATCTTGTCAAATCTGTTCAAGACAATATGAAAACATGAAAGGTAGCTTTGATTGCACAATCCCCAATCCTTGCACTTTGGCCCCAAAAAATATGCTAATCCGCAATAGCAATTATGGATTTTTCTTTTGCTTTACCTTTATTCCCAGTTTGATGAATTTCATTGTCTTGTTTTATGAATATTGGGCTTAGAACTGTAAAAAATTCAGATCCCGTTGGAACATTCAAGTGAAAAGCAGTGAGCCTTGGCAAAAAGAATAACAGAATGAGGCACAAGAAGTCAGAAGAAATTGAAGTGAAAAAAAAATCAATGTAGCAACGTGAGCTCTTGTTGTAGTCAGAAGGTACAGTGCTGGAATAATGCCTTTGGAAAGAGATTCTGTGCTTATTTGAAGGAAGGCTAGTACCAGATATTATCTTTATCTACCCTAAAATGTCCACTGAAAACAATACTCTTCTTTTATATGGTCTTTTATTTTCCAAATGTTGTAAAATATGACTATTTTCTTGCACAGACTGTCACTTTCTACGTAAAATATTCACCACTGTAGAAGCAATGAGTGAACCTTTTATTTATTTGTGTTGTGAAATGTTCTGTGAAGAATTAAGCATGACTCAGTGATTCTCAACAAACAGTTGTACCACATGTAGTTGTGAGAGAAACATTAAAGCTCCTTGCACCATTAGTTGCCAGGAGGTAAATAAATTCATTTGTTCAAAAAAAATCATTACTTTAATTGTTGTTTTTTGGTGCTTAGCGTTTTTTTTAAATGACAAGCCTTAAGGGTATGGCTATGGCTAACAATGAATATTCAAGTCCATTATAATGCGTTGCTGTCTGTAATTGTTTAGGGTATAACTATTAGCTCAGCTAAGTGAAAGACGATAGGCACTAGTTGAAGAGAGATAGCGATAGAGAGAGAGAGAAGCATTATGTCTGATAAAAAAAAGTAAACAGAAGAAGAGTACAAAGAAAAATCTCTTAGAAGGACAATTGCTTTTATTGTTAGAGATGCTATAAACCACAATCTTGACTAAATGAGACATTAAAAAGGGAAAATGAGTTTTTGGACTAGGAGTGAACCTGTTTTTGCTTTTATAGTTTTGTTCACTTATATGGCTATATCTAAAACACAAGAAATGTCTAATAAAACACACTTATTTTAATGTGCATGTTTCTTCAAATTAGAGCTCAAAACAAAGTAATTGATGGAGGATATAAAGTGTTCATATAAAATCAAAAGTTTGAAAATTGCAATTCTAGAAGATATCAGGGACATGTTTTTTTCATGTCTCTGGCATCTAATAAACAATTAGCACCTTCAATTCAAATTAAAGGTATCATTCTGAGGAAACTTAGATCAATGAAATCAACATACCAAATATGTAACTACTTTAAGTAATTCAAAATATTAGCTTGCTATACCTTTCTTATATTATTAATTTGATGTCTTACCAAAATAACAGGCATCAGGAAAAATTGTATTTCAGCATGTTTTTGCATTTTACTTCCTTAGCACCAGAATTGTGTTGAAATATCTCTTAAAATATAGTGCAAATGTTCCCTCTTATACTTTAAAGTATTCTCACACCAGAAATGCAACACATTTTTAAAAAATTTTCAAAACATTGGAGAAGAGGATAGAGGTGTTGAAATATAGTAATATTATTCAAGAGCTTTGCCAATACTGAATAAAACAGTTTCCTAAAGGAATTTGTGCACATTCCTGCCTTGCAAACCTTTATTTTCTCAACAAGTTTTAAAGTTAAAACCAATTAGCTTACTATGCTAAATGGAAAAAGGAATGTTTAGTTGGTTGGGATTTTACAGCAGCTGTAGAAGACCTAATAGAATAGTTTTTAAATGTAACAAAATTGCGGGTTATGGACCTTCAGTCTGATCATCTTTATTTCGACATTCTTTCAAACTTTTTCGAAGTCTTCGTTGTGTATTTGCAATTTGAGGGAAAGCTGTTACCTATAAGTAACATGCTAGCTCCACTATTTGCTTAACTAACCTTTATAAGGAAGTCTGTGTTTTGTAAATAATTACAAAGCTTGAGAGGGTTGGAAAAACATTATTCCTGTTAAACCATAAAATGTCAGATCGAAAATAAGAAGGCAAAAAACATACCAATACATTTTGCAGTAACCTGTGTCATAACTTGTGTGCATTGGGTAAAAGGAAGAAAAGTCTGTTTTTGTTTTTTTATATTTTTTTATTAATAAATATTTTATGTATCTCTGGGAGCATATGGGTCTGCTTGGGTTAGATGAAATATAGCTGTGGGCTATGTTTAGAACAAGTGGAGAAAAAAATTATGCAAGTACTAAGATATAATGAGAAAAATTATGAATCATGATACAAAGTCAACAGTATTAAAGCTTTGTTGTGCTTATATTGGCTTGTTTAACATCTCATATAAAAATAAATAAAATACAGTATTGTTGATTGTTTTACGAAATAAATCAGCAGGATACGCATCACCCCTAGAGTAATGATTCTTTATAGTTTTGCCCTAGGAAAAAAAACATCTTTTTGAGACAGTTTGACTGGCTAAATGTCCTATGGGATTCACTATGTGTTATTTTAAACATTTTTCTATCCATAACATCTAACCTGACTAGGTTGAAATGAGGGATACAGCTGTTGGTTAGTTTGAAGTTGAAAAATCTTATTCTGTATCATCCTCAAGCTTGGGTCTTCTACCAGAGACCTGGGAGTTTGAGGGTTCTGCGCAGTATCTTTGCTGTTCCTAGGAGTGTGCTCTTCTGGACTTATACAATGGGGAAAATAAGTATTTAGTCAGTCACCAATTGTGCAAGTTCTCCCACTTAAAAAGATGAGAGAGGCC
>JAUZNJ010036843.1:0-11701 GCA_034780135.1 Jordanella pulchra
CATCCATCCATCCATCCATCCATCCATCCATCCATCCATCCATCCATCCATCCATCCATCCATCCATCCATCCCCCCCCCTCAATGGGAACAACCATTGAGAGACTTAGAAAATACTGAAATACCTTTAAAATTTTACTTCAAACTGAAGCTACCAACGAGACTTTAGAGCCAGAGTATCTAATCTTTTTTGCCTGTTAAAAATTGCGCAGAAGCGTTTTATATAAGCTAAGTGTGTGAGAGTGAAACCTGACTAACTCCAGCCAGAAGAGAGTCATGATAACCCAGGCATGTGATAAAATCTTAGATAAATCTTTTGGTGATGTCTAGACATGAATGGCTTGATTGTTGACCGCTACCTCAGCTGAAAGAGGACCCAACCTTAGCATGAATCAAGTTTTGGGCTTGGGTCCTTTATACACCAAAAAAAAGACATGCAGTTTTTTGGATTGAATTTAAGGAAAAATTAATCTCTGTTTGAATATCACCACACTGTAAAGACGGAGCTGAATGGCAAATAAACTTGACTGTCATTGTCAAGGACCAAGAATTGCACCCTGCTGTACCTCCAACAGAGAAGTAGACTAAAACCACCCATCATGACATATAAAATCCTATAAGAGATGCAAAACATAAACCACTGAAGGTTTAAATCAGCAATGTCAACCCATTGTTTTTGGCTGGAGATGAGAATGTTTAAATTCATAGCTTTTAAGAGCATATTTAGTACTCTTTTCAACTTTTAATAAACGTTGACATATATTTTCTGTTGTATAATTATCTTGACATTGAATAAAAGTATATTTATACATGCTACTGGGTACTTAATAGCATATAATTTAAGTTAAATGTAAGACTTTTACATGTTGTTATAGCTTAAGCTGCACCTTTACATTCTGGCTTTTGCTCAATTTACCATTAAATCAGAAAGTCAATGCAAATCTTAAATACATCAGGGTCTCATTTGTTGGCATCAGTGAAGATGTCTATAGAAGTAACACTGACATCTTTTTTCCAGCTTCTAATTTTGAACCCATACCTTCGGTTGAAGAAGCACGCCACTATAGCAGACATTAAGGCAGAAGTGACTAGTTTGACTGTTTGTTTAAAATTCAGTATGATATGTAGATGTATGATTAACGTTTTCAATGACAGAATTATGTAAGTTTAAACAATGATCAGGCATTGCTTTGTCAGGCAAGGAAATGGGACCAATGAAGCTCATGTTATGTCTGTAAATTAGCTTAAAAAAACCTTGATCTCATCCACATGTGCTGGCATGTTTCTTTCTCCATTGCTCCTTTCCTTTCTTGGCCACAGATGGACAATTTTTCCATTCCATTTATACGGTTCAGTGTTTGTTCTGACCAGAAAAGACAACACTGGAGACATTACATTAATGAAAAAACATGTGGTTTAGGTTAAAATTCAGATTCTGAAAGCTTCCCTTGACTAAGGAGTGTTTGAGCTGTCTCAACTGTCTAGTATCTTGCATAAGTAAAGCTTTTTCCCCATTTTGTCCTTTGACGTTGCTGTATGTTAATGTGATCTCAAGAAACTGATCAACATATAGTATTTCAAATTATGATGCAGGAAGAAAAAGGAAAATATTTTACAAATAGAATATGAAAACGTACCATACACTATATGGGTGCTTAGCCATTTCAGTTAGGTGGTTTTAGAATTGTCTTTAGATGAATTAACTGGGGGCCATTTTAGATTTCCTCATCTATAAACATTTTTCTTTGTGAAAAATAGTATTTTTTAAAACAGATAGATGATGCAACTCTTTCTGGTTTAGTTTACAGTCAAAGTCAAGACTTTAAACTGACCTTTAAAAAATGAATTATTCTAAATGGTTAACCACCGCAGTCAAGCTTCTAGAGCCACCTTCAAGTACAATATACCTAATCTGCCTTCCGCCACAGCGTGCTCCTCACTAGTAGATCTTTCTGGAACCAAACCCTTCCCAGTCGAACCTTTCATCCCTCTGTCCTAAACCCCCCTGACAAGTATCCTCCAGGATCTCAAACTAAGTCTCCTCAAGAAAGACTGTTTTTTCTTTTTACATCTGCGCTCTGAATTCCGAACTACCTGAACTCATCACTCAACCTGCTGTTCCCCTTAGAGCGGGAAAGATTCAGATGTGCCCATTCCAGAGAAGACAGAGACTTATTACCAAAGATCTGTTCAAAATTGACTGTTACCTAATAAATCATTTAACTGAAATTTGTCTCCTGTGGTTTTCTGCATGTGGGCTAAGTTTATAGAACCCAAACTTGACACTGAGTGCTTTTCTACAAAAACACTGCTTCCAAGTAATTCACACTGTCAATTTTTGGTTTATGGCTGTACGGTGGAGCAGTGGTTAGCACTGTTGCCTTGCAGCAAGAAGGTTCTGGGTTGGATCTTGGCCTGGGGTCTTTCTGCATGGAGTTTGCATGTTCTCCCCGTGCATGCGTGGGTTCTCTCCAGGTACTCCGGCTTCCTCCCACAGTCCAAAAACATGACTGTTAGGTTAATTGGTATCTCTCAATTGTCCCTAGGTATGAGTGTGTGTGTGTGCATGGTTGTGCGTCCTTGTGTGTCTATGTGCTGACATGTAACAGACTGGCGTCCTTTCCTGGGTGTACCCTGCCTTACGCCTATAGACTGCCGGAGATAGGCACCGGCCTGACCGCGACCCTGACGGATGAAGTGGGAGAAGATGGATGGATGGAATTTTTGGTTTCTTCTAACTGGACACTATCTTGTTTGCTCTCTCTAGTCTACTGCCTCTTTGCAAGCTTAAAAAAAAGTCTTTTATGTTTTTCTAAACTATGTCTTTTTTTTCTTTTCACTCTTTTAAAGGACATAATTCCAAAGTTCACGGCTCGTGGTCATCTTGTCATCAAGGTTTGCAACCTAAACTGTGGATGTATGAAGCTTTACCAATTACAGGGTTCCTGAGTTCCTCCTTGATTAATATCCTCCATACCTGATCCTTTAGTCTAAGTGTGGATTTGTACATGTAGGCTTACAACTCTCTTCTATTTACAGATGATGATTTAGAGAAGCTGTTCTAGTTCTCTAATATTTCTTTAACCTGTCTGCTGTGCTCCATGGTCTTCATGATTGTGTTTGTTAACTAAGGTTTTCAACCAAACCTCTGAGGCCTTCCAAGAACAGATGCTTTTAGAGTATACTGATTAGAAACTATACAGATGGACGCTGTTGCCCTTCATAGGCAATTTATTAACATTATTTAGATGCATGTAAAAATGCTGAATAACGTTGATCTTGAAATAAGTGTATTTTATCTTGACTGTAGCAGCTACATATGACTGACTGCAGAATGAGATTATTTATGTATAAAATGAGAACAAAATGACACCATTATCTAAAGAAATTTCAACTTATTTTCAGATCAGTTGTTGCCATATGTTGATGTTCACTGTTTTAAAATGTTAAAAACCAGGTATGAATGTCTTTTCCAATGCACACCTATGGACTATACTGTGTTGGTCTATTAATACAAATCCAAATACAACACATTTTGATATGCTAAAATAGTTGAAAGGTTTTCAAGCTAGCTGTCAATTTACAAACGTTTTTATTTCTTTTTGGGTCAGAATCCGATTGGACTACAAGTTTAAGTTGGATGTCCTGTCACAGGATGATCCATCTGACTGGAGTTACAGTCACAGAAAATCTAATTCAAGTCATGCACCCAAAGACAGCAGTAACCTGTTCCCCTGAAACTATATTTATGTCCTGGTGTGTTAATGCACAGCACTGTGTTATTCTTTCCAAGGCTCCATCTCCCGTCTATTTCACATTCTGCTGTTTCTTGGAAAACTCTTTTGTGTTGTCTTTGGATGGATAGATGGGATGCAGACAGACCGTGCGTTGGCCGTAGTCAGCTTCAGTCTTTCGTATTTTTTTTTTTGTCTAAAATACTCTTTTTTTCCTAATTCTGTCAAAATATTTGCTCATTGCCAGAAACCTGTCTTATTTTGTTATTCCTTCATTTTTCATAGGGTGCTGTTGTTGAAAGAACAAACAAACAAAAACAGGATATCCTACCCAGTTATAGAGTCGTGGTGTTAGGATTGTTCCTTTGAACACTTGTGCTTCAGCATTTATAAAGTTTCTTTCTTTCTAATATAACACAAAATCAGCAGTGGCTGTTGTTTGTTTGGCCCAGTTTCTCTTTATCTGCTCCCATCATCTGGTTGAAAGAAGGAAAATCCCATGGTTCCCTGTACATGTGTGTATGTGTGATGGCCGGGGAGGTGGGGTGTCACACCTGAGCCCGATGATAAGTTGCTGTAACCCCCCCTCCTTCGACACATGCTCACACACATACACACCCATTCAGTCCCCAGGTTAATGACACGGACATGAAAGATATTTGCTGTCCCCCTCATCCGATCCCCTCAGAGATCATTAGGTAGTGTTGTGCGACCTGATTCATCTTCCCTTCCCCAACACATGTCCGCTGGCCCACGGTTCCAACAGATGTATGCCCCGCAGCTACCGTTGGATCACACATCTCCCACTGCTGGATGGGTGTGTGTCTGTGTTTTCAGGCACGAGGCCCACCTTTTTTTTCCTGGCTTGTTTGGCGGATGGAAAAATAGGGTCAGTGTAACGGAGGTGAGCAGGGGACTCCGACCTCTGCTCTTTGCTGCTCTCCATCGTTCCCACCCCACTGTGGTATCCATCTCTTGCAACCCTCTGCTCTCCTCCCTCATTACCTTTAGGAATCTGAGAAGAGGAGAATCTTGTCAGGGATTGTGTCCCACCCCCCCACCACACTTCCTCCACCGATTTTGCCCTCCTGAGGATCCAGGAGGAGACGTGTAGATGGAGTGTGAAAAAGAAAGGGGGGGGTGAAGGGGCTTGTTGGGGTGTATATGGGGTAAGATGACAGACGATGTGGAATGAGGAAATGGAAGTGGGGGCTGGGTGGGTGTTTGGGTGGGGCGAATTGGGGGGGGAGTCATTGAGGTAGGGGACTTAATAGACGAGATGGGGTGCTTGTCGTCATGGTAACAAGTCACCATGGAAACAGCCCCCTTTTTTTCCAGACAGACAGATAGTTGGGCAGCAATGTGAGGAGGGACGACTGCTGAGTGTGTAAAAATGAAAAGAAGTGTGTGAGTATGAGACAGCAGCGGCCACGCCCCCTCCCTCTCACACACAATCGCACACTTACCTTCTTGCCTCTGTTTAAACAGGTAACACGGATTGGTTAGAAATGGAGGAGTCAAATAAATTTGCTGTATTTTGAGAAAAAAAAAAATGATAAAAAAAAACCCAAACCAGATGCAGCACAGAAATTGAAGGGACAAATTATAAAGGCTGAATGTTGGCTGCTGTGTCTCTTCAAACACAGAAGAGGGGCGGGGGGGGGGTGATGTGTTTCAGCACTAAGGCAAAGAATTAGCACCAGCATGCTGAAAAATGCCCATTGTGTTGTGTGGTCATGCTAAATTTTACAGAGAGAAACATTTAGCAGGGCTGTTTTTCAACCATTATTTTGTACATTTACACTTCTGTCCAAATCTGTTCTTAAACCCTTGATATTTTTTTCACATTTAGTCATATTCTTAGAGCGGTATTATGTGATACACCAACACAAGATGTTTTTTTAAAAAACTAAAGATCCTGCTGTGTGTCAGTTTTTTGTTCCCCACATTTCTTTGATAAAATACTCCACTCGGTCATATTTTATTAAACGATCTTTGCGTCATGGTCACTGCCACTATACACAAATAACGAAATACATACACATCTACATACATACAAAAGCAAATGTTGGTTTATCTCGGGCTTTTCAAAAAGAATACAGTCCCCGGCTTTTTTAGAAATTATTTGTGTTTGCAGTGCTGAGCTTCCCTACATTCTGCTTTAGTTTTATATATTTACAGACTGAAGAAAAACTGGTTGACATAACAGTGTGGTAACTGGCATCCTCTTAAAGATTATTTTAAGGGTAAATTCACACTGTGTCTAAAACAGGGATTGTTCCAAATATTGATTAAAGTAAGAAAATTAACCCTGGCATTTTTTTAAACCAAGCAAAGCAATGTCATGAAATTGCAACAGACTGTTTTAGGGGCCGCATTGATCCAGCATTATGCTGATCAAGAAGAAAAAAGCATAAAGAAGAAGGTTGATGTGATAAAGCTTCTCTTTTTTTTGCTGGTATTTATATGTAGCTGGATGTCTGCACCTCTTCAAACTAATTTGTCTCTGCATTCAAGCTTTTAATTTCTTTTTACTTTTCCGTTACTCAAATGTGCTGCTGTTCTGTTACATCCTCTCTTCCTGCTTTTTGTCCACTGGGACGGCTGTGCTTTCCACTGACTGTTTCAGGGCCTTTGATGAGATACTTGTAACTGTGCCAGGGTACGACTCTCTGGTCCCTTTTAGGGTCCTGAATTGGGTTCACAATGGCTTAATCAGCTCTGCTGACCATATTTTGGCAGGTTTGACCTGATAGCAATATCACAGAACGCACATTTGTTCTTGTGAGGTTTTTTCACCCAACAGCCGTTCCAACTTCAAGTGTCCCTCTTGGAAGAGCTGCTAAACACACCCTAAAGTTGTAGCAAATACAGCCTTACGTGTGTCTACACGTAATTAGAGACATTTTGTGTGTTTGTGTCACTGTTAAAGCACTGCAATTTAAAACAGTGACTATCTTATAAAGATGTTTTTTTGATTTCATTGCATTTTGATAAACGTCTATTATTTAACACAATCACTGCCCTTAAGTGGGGAAAGGTTATGAGCATCAATGTTACGGTCAAACTACATCTGGCAGAATTAGTTTTGCCATGTACCTAGCATATCAGGATAAGTATCTCTATCATTGCTAGCAGAGGGTCTTGGATAGCCTACCATGCAATTTAGTCATAACAGTGGAGAATTGATGAGCTTTATGAGGCATTACTGAGTTAATGTCCCTAATTTCACAGGGTTTGTTCAATAAATCCAAAACATCTTAGGGCAGGGATGTCAGAATCCAAGGCTGGTGGTCTGTACCTTGTAGATTTGTCTCTGCTTTAACACTGGAACTAAGTGGTTATTTAAGCTGATTGATTCAGGTATGTTGGACCAGGGAGAAATCTAAAAGTTGCAGGATACTGGTATTTGAGGAATTGGTATTGGTAATTGAGTTTGATAACCCCGTCTTAGAGAGTCTGGGTTAACAGATCAAAAAAGAAATGCGAAGCTGGAGTGTATTTTCAATGATGCCAGCCTAATATGTTTATTAATTTATTTTTTAATAATATCAGTGTGTTACATGGTTATTTGTGTCTATGAGATCAATTACGGACTAGACTTACTGATCCTCAGCATTGACAAGGGCATCTCAAGTTAACTGGGTAATGTAGATAAAATAACTTTTCAAATCTTTCTTTTGGAGTATTTTACTTTGTTTTTGTCAAAAAAACCCTTAAAGATAGACTCTCGTAGTAAACGCAAAAATAGTGAAGGAACATCTATTTGTCTTTAGCTGAACTGCAGAAGGCAGCTTATAAGAGGAAGGTCAACGGAACCTCTGCTTCAGTTGTTGATTTATTGGTTGAATTTATCATTGGATGGATAAATTCCCAAGAGCTGAGCGTGAGACCAATCACACACTTTTATGGGATGGCCGTGGATGAGTGGAAAGAGTTGGAATCTCAGGTGAGTTTTATTCTAGCCCCCGTCGACATGTGTTCTCGTGTTTTTAGGAAATACGCCGAACTCAATGTTTTCTATCAACACAGTTTGTGTGAAAAGTGCGTAAAAACAGTTCGGTTAAGTGTGACTAGAAAGTTCAGCGCATTTACAATTTTAAAAATTTTCTGTACTACATTTCCTTTACAAATTTTCTGTTTTCACTGTTTCTTAATGTGTCATTCAAGTATAAAATATGCCGAGTTATTCTTGTTTTAAATATGTCCTATTATGTTTTTTTTTGGGGCAAATCATATAGAGGAAATATTGCCAACAAATATCTGCAAAGTTGGCAGGCCACTATTTTAAAAACCTGTGTAGGGCTGAAACAATTAATCAAATTAATCGATTATTGAAATAATCGTCAACTAATTTAGCAGTTGATTGTTAATTGGAGCATAGAGTCTCTAAAACATGCCTTTATCTGACAGAGCAAACAACCTAAAGCAGTAATTATGAAGAAATGGTAAGAAGATACATAAACATTTTGTGTTCAAGATAATCTATCCAGAACTCCTTGAATGGAAACGTTTTCGCTTCACATGTTTTAAATTCTGTAAAAAAATCATCTTTAGGTAGTATTTAGCTATCCAATTATTAATTGATTAATCAAAAAAATAATTAGCAAACTAATCGATACGCAAAATTATAGTTATTTGCAGTTCTAAACCCATGCTTATAAAATCTTCAACCCCTTGGAGTGTCTGCGTTTGTGTGTGTAGAAAGTATAAAGGGTGAAGATTGATTATTCTGGTTGAATTAAGGATAAATTAATAGTTTAAGATGTTACAAAAAGTAAAATTGGAGGATGAACCTCCACGAGATCCTACATATCTTAATAATGTGAGATAAAGTGGATATAATATGATGACATATAATAGTTCCATGGATATTTCTAACTTAACTAAAAAGACCACCAGTCTGCGCTAACTTAGACTTCATCCACTTTTAATTTTTTTTTTATTGCTGAATGGAATGAAGATCATCAGATTATTTCTGAGTATTAAATGTGAGATAAGCTGTGATACCAATTTATTCAGCAACCTTCTTCTTCTGCACTGTTTGTTCTAAAATGGCTTATAGCATCTCAAACATCTTTGCAGATCGTGTTCATGTCAACCTCCAAGAAATGCCACACCATCTGTTGCTCACATTAATAAAGCACCCGTTTGTGGTGGTGTGACCACTTTTGTGTTTCACAGAGCAAATGTCTATGATTTTGTCTTTGTAGTGTCAAACAGTTGCGGTTAGACATTAAGGAAACATATTAAGTGGACCTCTTAGTTTCTATCCATTGCATTTTTAAATCCCTCACTTAATCATCCTCAACAATGTCAGTTTTTTCCTTATACTCATGTATCTTATCTCAAAGCAGAATTACAACCCTCCACCTCATATCTTCTGATAGTTGGTTAAAATTATGCTTCTTTTTAAATGAAAACATGTTTTTTTTTTCAGTGATAAGCAACACTGATAAAGCTGTGACTTTCAGAAAAGCCAGTCAGCGCCAAATCCCCCCACTCCCACTCTGAGCGAGCTCAGATGTGAGTTGTTGCATCAACATTTCATCAGCCAGCTAAAAATAAGGATGGGATTCTGTGAAGCCTGACCGCTTTGTACGCACTGTCACAGCGAATGTGCAACAGAAATGTTTGAGACCACCTCACATTAGCTGAAACAAATTAGTAGAACTAAGATGTGTTTGTTTTTGTGAGAAATGACGTTTTGTGTCACTGACGGCAACAGATGTTTAGCGTTTGTGAAGCGTAATTAGGCAGACACTAATTTAACATGAGGTTTAGCGTGTTGAGTGAAACATTTTTCTACATTTGGGTATAAGGCAAAGTCATCCTTTTTGGATCGGGCCCGATGCCTAACCTGTTTCATTAAGATCTGGACAGTGTTTCTCCTATTTCTTGTTTCATCCTGTTTCTTTTGCATATTTCTTTTAAGTACATTTGTGAGTTGGATGTCTTTTCTCCAAGCCCCTTTCTTAAAAGCTTTTGTCCCTCTGACTATAGCTGCCAAACCGGTTTTCTATTTTTGAATAAACCACCTGCATTTTAAGACTATATACTCTGCACAGTTGGGGTTATAAAAATCAATGGCTCGAATTAAGCTTAAGTTTACATCCTGTAAAGCTGCAGTGTTTCCCATGGTTTCTCTGGTCCAAGAGTTATACGATGACTTGCTTGGTTCCAGTTAATTAATCTCTAATTGATTGTAAACCTTTAAATAACTGGCACATACCTCCTTTTGCAGAATTATACCTGTTTTTTTTATTTCCTCAGTGTGCCCTGTGGAACCCTAAACTCTTTTATCGTTGGCCAAGACACCTTTTCTGCCCACTTGGGCTGTGAGGGAGTTGCAAAAGAGACAAACTAACTAGAAAAAACTGGAAAAGAAAAAAACAGTTGAAAGCTTCCCTTTAAAGGTCATAGCTACAACTTTTTCATCAAAACATTTAATTAAAAATAATACATGCAGAATGAAATTACTAACCTAAGAGGAAAAAAAATTACATAAGTAATTGTTTTGCAAAGCATTTACCTCTGGTTACAATACCAAATTCAACACAAAGGGATTCTGCACCGACAGGAATAGCAGATTAAAGCCTTTGAGATGAAGCTCCCTGATAGCTCTGAAAAATGGCTTCTTCTCTGCAATCAATTTGTCAGATTCAATGAATCAAAAAAGAAGCAAAAAGAGGGGGAACATCGCTGATACCAACTTAAGGAAGCAAAGGTGCTCATAAAGGTTGCAGCTTTCATTCTAGACGGGTAGGTTAATGGGTAAGTTATTTGCTTATGCTAACTCGAGGTCAGCTGGGACTGTAATGAGGCACAGGCGATGTGTCTGCCATCCACTGGTCTGGAGAAGTTACTCTGTCGCCTTTAAACTGTAAAGAAGCTATCCATCTTGTAGTAACAAAAACACAGTGCCGGTGAGTGATGAAGAATAAATTCTTGGTTATAGAATTTGTTGACCTTAAAAGATCCAAGAACATGGGTCAATGATAAATGGTTCTGACTCTACATTATGAGTAATCTCCCCATATCATGCAGAGGTGTGTAAAGGCACAAATTTAATGACTTCAGGTTTAATTGGATAAAATTAAAACAATGTTTCCTGACTCTGAGGTGAGCCATTTCACTTTAAAACATCTTTTACAACTTAAACCTTAAAACCATGCCTGGTGTATCACTCTGACCATTTACAAATGTTCTCCTTGTTGTTAAAACATCCAGGCTGAAATGCCTGTGCTATTTGTCTGTTTTTATTCTGAATTCCACAAGTGTAGGAAAGAAGACTACACATGGCAGAGAGGCAGTGACTTCCAGGGAATTCAAGGACGATTGCATAAAGTTGGATAGAAATAAAAGAAAATAAAAACTGTGCACAATCTCACCCAAACAAAGTGTTGGTAAAAGCTGTTTTGTAACAATTTAAAACTTAAATGAAGTGTCTTAGGACCACTTCTCGATTACAAGACTATGCACAGTTTTCAAAATGGTTGTCTGTGTAGATTCTGCCTGAAATGCCACAAATATGGGCATTTTGTTGGGTGATGGGTACAACACAAAGTGCTTATTATCTTAGGCTAATTAATTAGCACTTGGTTGCATGACCAGCACAGGGCTCCATCTGAATACCTCAAGCTGTAGCGTCTGTGGAGTAAACCACACAGGCACAGTGGTCAAGAACAAGCCATGTTCGCTCTGAAGGGCTCCAAAAATTCAGCAAGTTAAAAAAACCCAATGCCTTCTCAGCGAAATTTGACCATGCTAATCATTCTGCAAACTGTCAAAGTTTAAGGGTGCTGGTTTTCCTTTTTTTTTTTTTAGCTTTTTACAGCACTATTGGCTCGTTTTTCTGACAGTAGGTTGACAGGAAAGGGGGTATGATAGAGGGGAGAGACATGCGGGAAAGGACCACAAGCCAGATTCGAACCTGGGTCGCCCGCGTCAAGGACTAAGGCCTCCATA
>JAUZNJ010036844.1:333-11701 GCA_034780135.1 Jordanella pulchra
TTCCCTGCTTCAGCACAGGTAATTCTGATGACTGAAGTTCAGCAAACGACTGTTATTCATCTATCAATTGAAATCACCTGTGCTGAAGCAGGGAAGCCTCTAAAAGCTGCAGGACACCGGAACACAAGGAAGGATTAGGAGGGAAAATTACACCAAATATTTCAGAAGCATCAAAATTATATGTTTTTTTTTTCCCTCTGAGCTTAATCTGTTCAACTATATATTTTTCATCTCTGGTTGCTAACATTCAATATTTCAGACTTACCATTACCTTTGAAAGACATATATGATATGTGAATATATGTTGAAATGTTGGTCATAAGAGGCCTGGAAACCCAAACAGCAGCTAACAGGGCAAATGTGCTCTGTGGTACACATGGGAATTACTGTGTGCCATTCAAGCACTGTACATTACTCTGAATGCACTTTCCCATGGTAAAACATGGTGGTGGCATCCTCATATCTTCTAGCTGTTATCCTGACTACTTATATCTTCCTCATTCAGTTATTCCCCACAAGATAATCTCCTCCTTGCCTGTATGAGAATCACTCTAGTAACAGTATTCACCGCTTGCTTTCCTGGGTTCATGAGCTTGAGGTATTTTGCAAAGAATAATTAGCAGAAACACAAGTCTCGACATGTGCAAACCTGATGGAGAATTACCCCAAAACACCTTTCAGCTTTAACTGCAGCAGAATGTAGCTTTACAAGGCATCAATTTAAATGCATGCCACACTTTTCAGTTCTATTTTATCACACTTTTTGTAAAGAAAACTTTGACATTTTGAAACCTGTGTGATTTTTTTTCCCCCACTAATCTGGAATTGTATTATATGTGAAAACGTGTATATAGTTGGTATGAATACATAAAAGTAGTTTAGCAAGATATAAGCAATGTTGGACTGCTCATTAACCTGTTAGGCGTTAAGAGTTTGTTTTTTTTAGACTTATCAGACCTCACTGCAAACTTCTGGTTCCTTTGTAAAGATTTTTTCTTTCAGTTTAAGCAAAACTGCAGATGTTGCCCTTAATTTTTAGGTGGTTTCTGGGCCTGCAGGCGGGCCCTCAGGGCTTAATTTAAAAGTATTCATTCTTATTTAAAGGCTGTTGGTAGCAGGATGTCAAACCACAGAAATCAAGTGGAAAATAAAACGATAAAATTAGAGAAAAGAGCGTACCCATTAAAGAGTTAATTCAACAGTAATACCTTTCTCTGAAAAAAAAATTGTGCCAACTATATAAAAAGTAGGAAGTTTATAAGCTGAGCCAACATGTTACATGTTAGGATCCTGATGGACAGCCCTGCTGTGGCGTAACTACATACCTGCTGCCAAAATATCTCAGCCTTTATTCTGCTAATGAAGCTGGCCTGCAGGAACCAAGGTTTTCTACACAACTTTATATCAGGCCCAGGGAGACCAATACACCTTTTACAGTTGGAGGGTGAAAAAATTAATCATGAAGTGCTAATGAAGCACTAACATCAGGCTTTAATGTGGCTGTACAAGGAATCAAGAAACTTTGTCAATGGGATCAAATACGTTCTACAGAAAACATGCCTGTAGATTCCTCACTTCTGTTTCAATGTCCTGTTCAGTTAATCAGTCAGTTTATGCAATGTCCAGCATGTATGTGAAGAAAAGTTTTGTTTAAGATTGAGGAGGATCTCGGGTTTCATACATATTTTCACCCTGTTTAGAGTTGCTATAAGATGAATCTCATCTCACTTTTCTCAGTGTTTAGAACAGAATAAACCTACAGATTGTTCATTAGAAACTGAGCTGTACAAAGGTAACATTTGATCAGCTGCTGACCCCTGTTTGATCAGCAACACTTATGGTCCAGCTGGAGGTTAAGCATTCTGTGTTCACCACAGCTTGTTATAAATGTAATCAGTAACCTAATAATGAAATCCAGACGGTAATAGCTTCCTTTATTTTGCTGAAATGTTTTGAACAGTTAATATTTTCCATGCATGGGTATTTTCAGACAGGGGTTAACAGGACTGCTGACCCCTGTTACACTTCAAAAATCAAGTAATTATTACAAAAATGTGTATTTTCCCTGGATTTCAGGAAGTAGGTAAGACAATTTACTAATTGTAAATGGAGGAAGGGAAAATATGCTTATTTTATGAACTGCTTACCCGTTTAGATCAGTTTTATATTTAATTATTAATTATAATTAACTATGAAAAATGATTTATTTTGATGATATGCAGCATGGAGAGTCGTTAAATGAATTAATACATGAATAAATAAGAAAAGGTTGCTATCGATAAAATATTGATGAATATTTTATGAAATAAATGAATGTCACCATGACACCATTCATAACGTTACCCTACATGAATATTTTAAGACATATTTGTCTTATTTTATTTAAATTTATTTCTACATTTATTTAGTTATTTAGCTTAGAAGTAAGGCAAGGCAAGGTAAGTTTATTTGTATAGTACAATTCAGTACATGGATAATTCAAAGTGCTTTAAATGAAACAGATAATAAAATAGAAGAAAGTAAATATTAAAAACATGATAAAAGAAGATAGTAAAACAGATAAAACAGTTGGACCACAACCTTAGACTAATAATACCTCAGTTAACAGTTTAACTTCTACAGTCAAAGGCAGCTCTAAACAAATGGGTTTTTAACTATGACTTAAACGAACTCAGGCTTTGGGAGTTTGTTCAAGATAAGTGAAGCATAGGAACTAAATGCTGCTTCTCCATGTTTGGTTCTGGTTCTGGGTGGATGGAGTAGGCTTGGACTAGAACACCTGAGTGGTCTGGGAGGTTGATCCACTGACAACAAATCTATGTATTGATGTGCTGATCCATTCACTGATTTATAGACTAACAGAAGGATTTTTAAAGTCTATTCTCTCAGCTACAGGGAGCTTCAGAACTTTTTGGTCCAAAAAGTATTACCTCAGTTTTGTTTTTATTCAGTTGGAGAAAATTATGGCGCATCCACATATTGATCTGTTCTAGGCATCTAGCCAACGCTCTGATGGGGTCCTATTCATCTGGTGACATTGTGACGTAAAGCTCTGTGTCATCTGCATAGTTAATCTAAGCTAAGGGGAGCATGTAGATGTTAAATAGGAGGGGCCCCAGAATGGATCCCTGAGGAACCCAGCATGTGGCTTTTTGGTCTCTGATTTAAAGTTCCCAACTGACAAATAGAAGTTCCTGTCCTTCAGGTAGGATTTAAAACAGTCCAGTGCAGCACCAGAAAGGCAGACCTAGTTTTCCAGACTAATTTACAACTAATAAAATCGAGTGATCAACAGAGTCAAACGCTGCACTTCCAGAGTCTGATTTATACGAATGCCATTGAAAACCTTAATCTGACCAGTCTCTGCGCTGTGGTTGGCACGGAAACCTGACTGGAAGACATCAAAGCACCTTGTTATGGTTAAGAAGACATTTAACTGTTGAGGCACAACTTTTTCAATGATCTTACTGATGATGGGGAGGTTTGAGATGGGCCTGTAATTCTGCAGGACCAATTTGTCAAAGTGTCTCTTTTTCAACAATGGTTTGACAATTAATGCATTTAAGGTCCGAGGGAAAATAACACATGAGGGATGTGTTAATGATTTGAATCGAATCAGACTCTAAAGCAGGTAAAACCTTCTTAACAAAACCTTTAGGTAAAACTTCAAGACAGCAGGAAGGGGAGCTCAGCTGCTGAACAGTTGCTTCTAAACTTTTGCAGTTTATTTGGCAGGATAGGGGCATTTTAACAGAGTTTATTCTGACAAAGACAGTATTGGTATTGGAATTGGTGTTTATGTGCAGACTGCTTTTCTAATACCTTGTATTTTCTCAGTAAAAACTTTGCAAAGTCATTTCAGGCCATTTTAAATTGAGTTTATTGGCCACAGAGATAGGAGGGTTTGTTACCTGGTCAACTGGAATCAATGATGTCTGTAACTTTACAATGGAGGTTATCAACCAGCTCATCTACTGTAAAAATCAAAGGTTAGTTCATTGGGTTATTTTTACGTTTTAGCTTTTATTTATTAAAATTTTGAATTGATCACTTCTTTAATTTCATGTGAATCTTTTTAATATACATTTAGTGATGTAATTGTGTTTACATGAACTTTACAGTAAAAGAGTTATTTTTCAGATAATCCCAAAATTATGGAAAGTAGTGGGAATATCTGTGTGTGGTTTTTGCCCTCTACCCAAATTAGATCACTGTTTTAGAGTGAAGCCAAGCGTGAGAGTCCTGCTGAAGGAGTTAAACCCTAGCTGCTGTTTATGCATCCTCCACATGGCTTTCAGTGCCTGTGTGATCTCCTGTAGCCTTGGGCCTTCTCCAGTCAAGCTGGCCGACTCATCCTTTAGCGATGAACTCCAAATAAAACAGTGCAGCTGAGCCAAGCAAAACCCACTACAGAGCTATTTTCCACCGTCTGTGTGGCCAGGCAAAATACAAGGAAACCATTTTACTCCACTCCTTCCCAGATCAAGAAACCCTAGATCAGTGAGACTGACGAAAAGGCCCAATCAACACACTGTCAGGGCCTTTCCTAAACTCTCCCACTTCCTGTGTAGCGGTAGATGAAAAGTTTTACCTTGTCCTTCTCCTCTCTGAGCAGGATGGCTGCTTCACACGCTCAGTGCAGACAGGGTGTGTCGGAGCAAGACGTCTGAACTGAAAACATTTGCTTTCCAGCTCGTGTATTTTATTTCTTCCCACCATCTCAGTCGGACACATTTCCTCCATATTGACAACATCCTGTGTTCCCACATGGTATCAAGACCTTCCAAGTCACTTGCCAGACATTCTCCTTCACTCCGGCGCTGCACTGACCGGTTGCCAGTATCTCTCACAGAAAGCTGAGTTTCTGAAACGTCAGCAATGAGGACATCTCCCATCAGGATGGCTGCTGCAGCTGGGTCCTCAGGGCCCCACGGAGGGACTCGACTTGACTTTCGCCTATTAGAGAAAGCTGTAGAAGACAGAAGAATCTTTTTGGCAAGCTGCTGGATTAGAAACCCCACACCAGCTGGGCACTGTGAGAGTATGCAGCACAGGATCTTGACCTATCTTCAGAAACACCGTTGTCGTCCTTGGCTGTCAAAAAACTCCCTGCAACAAAAGTAAAATTAGAAACCATTTGAAACCCCCTAAAATAATATTCAAGAATCAAGTATCTTTGCAATTATGAGACCATAATGACATTTTGCTGTAAAAACAAACAGAAATCAAATAAAACGTCTAGAAAAAGAACAATAAGCATGTTTAAAGGAGACTTTTAAAATAGGAAACACATTCAGGAGAAAAAAACAAAACAATGAATACAACATATTTAAACATCCTTAAAGGAACAGTCACAAATTATGCTTTTTATTAGCAAAACTTAGGTACTACTTTAATAGACAAAGTCTAGAAACATCATATCAAAATGAAAGCGTTCTCAAAGCTTAGAATGAGATTATAAATACATAGGGGGTGTTGCTGCCAATGGGAGATGATGTGTTGCGTTTTCTTTTTTGATCAAAGTTGCTATAAGGTCAGCCTCCTGTGTTTGAGCTGAATCTGAAATGTTTTGTCTGTGGGTTTGTCTGTGAGTTTAAAACAAGCAAAAAAACAACATGGATCATTTTACCTTTCAGTTTCTGTTGCACTGGAGGACCATCCATGCTCTCTGTCTAATGAGAGGCGAGAAAGAGGAAAAAAGACAAATAGTAACTGCGAGAAAACATCTAGTCTGTCCATCTAGAGACGGATAGTCTGGATGAGCTCCAATGCAACAGTTATCAGCTCTCTTTCTTAAAAGAGTTCATAAAAGCAGCCAACCACCACTGTGTCAGCTCTGTTTTCAGAGGGATTCTCCTATTAGCTTCTTTCAGTTTTCCCCTTCATTCAGTAAAATTAGAATGTCACTCTGAGGCTTGATAGGGAGGCTACAGTCTGTTTGAGATTCATTTAGTGCACCACTAGTTGGAGGTAAACCTAACACACCGTCCCTTTAAGACTTAAAATAAAAAATATGAAGAGTTTGCACTTCATCTACATTGCAATTTATAGCCCAATCCCAAACCGCCCCCTAAACACTACCCCGTAACGATCGAGTATCACTCCTAACGAAGTCCCAGCTGTGGATGGCACCTTGATTGCAGAAAACCAGTGGAACTTACATTTAAAGGCCAGTCTTTCCTCCGCGATTAGTTCGCCGTTACACAGGCTGTCCATCGATGCAAATGCGCTATCTAAGGACTACTTACCCTACCCACTGTGTGGTTTGGGACGTAATGTGGTAGACCCTCCACAGGAACAGGCAAACGGAGGGTTAGTTCTTTGGGAAAGTGTTTAGGTTTGAGATTGGGCCTAAACGACTGGCAGACCAACAAAAACTATTGCATTGTTATTGAATGGGGTAGATAAGATCATTTTTTAACATTCTGTACCAAATAAAAGCTAAAAAGTCTAACCCAAAATAAGATTATACTTAGTCTACTTATTATTCTATATTTGTATATTTCTATTATTCTAAGTCTATGTAAATAATCTAAGTTTTAACAAGACAATTAGGTGGTCTGCCATCTTCCCCTACTTTCTCTGGCTGGAGAACCACACATGCAGCTTTCCCTGCTATCGACCCGGTGCCGATGGAGGTTTAAGAGAAAGCTTAGCCAGCAAAAAGAAGAAGAAGAAAAAAAAGAGGGACTAAGGTAATTTTACTGTGTTGCCTCAAACAAAAACAAGAATGCACACCTGGCAATGTTTTTACTGGACCTGTAAGTACTACAGTATATGAGCTGAATCAACTTATGATAGCAAATAAAAAATGGTTTACTGGAGAGGCAGACTTACACTAATAATAATAATCGAAGTGAGAAGGCTGCTGTTACTGTATCTAGTTTGTATTGAATAAATTAAAACTGTGCATTAATGTACCCTCACCTTCAGACATTTGGTTGTAATATCCGTCATTCAGCTGCTTTGAAAGTGACAACACTGCAGTTGTGGGGGGCAAAAATAGAAATACTAACACATTTTTTTGATATTTCTATAGTTTTCAAAAATGTCTCCTTTATAGTAGTTTACAAAGTAATTACTTTAAATGTGAAAAAAAATAGTTATGATGCTGTTTATCAGAGATGCACTAGGTTTTTTAAGGCTGATGCTGATGCCAACTATTTTGACATTGGTCTATCTGATCCCCAATATGTCCTGCTGATTCTTTTGGGGCTTATTAATGAAGCTCATATTTTTCTGTGCAAATTCTCAGTCATCCAGGTTATGGCAATCACAAAACAGGCTTAAATCAGAGGCAACCAGACTTTCATCTCGAAAACAGAACACCCTAACCAAATTTGAGCAGCGTTGTCTATACGATCCAGTGCAGTGAGGACTGCTCTGACTGCTGCATTAGAGAAACCAAATAACTAAACAAACAGGAGAGCCAGCTGCTCTGGGCAAGATTCAGCTGTACACTGCACCTTAATAACAAAGGACACACCTTTGAGAACCAACGTATTCAGATTTTCTGACTGACAAGACAGATGGTTTAAAAGAGGGGTAAAGGAAGACATCTTTGTCAAAATAGAAGAAACATTACTAAACTGGGGAAGATTGTGGTTTTAGCTTTAAATCTTTGCAATTTGGTCTTGAAAATCATTCCAAAGAGTTACAGAAGAACACTCATCGTAGTTTACATGGCCAATCATATAACAGATACAAAACAAAAGAAACCAAGAACCCAGGAGGATGTCTTTGACTTGCATCTGATTTATGTGTTTAGGAACAACCTCCAGACTGCTTAAAAATCTTTAAACTCCAACTACAGATCACTCTGGTGCGACTCCAAAAAATTAACAAAGACTCCTGGTTAGATGTCAAAACGTCTGCAAGAAAACTGAGCAAAAGTCTGGTTGCCTGAGATTTAAACCTGTTTTGTGGAAGCTGATATTTCTTTTCCTTACTTTTTACATTAAAAAAATCAAACAATGAGAACAACTGTTACGCAAGATCAAATATAACAAAAATAAACTTTTCAATTAACAGATCAAATGAAACATTAGGAATGGGTAGCAAACGGATGCCTAAAATATTCACCAAACTTTGTATCAGTCGATCTTTACTGTTTATTATGATAAATGGCCACGTCATTTGCCTTTGTTTGCCTCTGGACTCTTCTTCTTTTCTTTGGTTTCAGACCAGCTTCAGCGGCCCCACAAACCCAAGGCTCTGCAAAGTGAATATTCCTCTGTTCGGTGGCAAAACGCTATTGAGTTTCATTCTGGAAATTCTTTCCATGCTGTACTTTCATTCAGCCAAAGCTCTGCCTTAAAACTCATGAAAGCCACACACTGCAGGCACTGCTCCGGTGCCCCAATGTATGCAATGAATAAAGTCTTTATCAACAACAAACTCTGACTCATTATTGAAAATGACACTGTGCCAGCAACACCCTAACAAACCATCAGTTTGAAATTTGTGCACATATACACCATACAAATATTGTGTTTACTTTATTTTTGTTTGTTTTTCCATTTTCTATGTTCTGGTAAAGTGTGCAGAAGATTCCACACAGGCAGTAATTTAAACTTCAATATAATTTTCCTCCCTAATAAACACTCCTTAAGCATAAATCACTTCTCCGCTTTTCTTCCCCGAGGAACAAGGCTCTTAATGAATCAAGTGTTTGGCAGCAAGTCTGGTGTTTGATAGTGTTACCGTCAAATGAAACATTGTTCTGACTTGCACCTCTAAATACCTGACAGTCAAGTATTAAATGAAATGCATAAACATTAAGAAGAGATAATTAAAGGAGTTTTAAGCCCAGGAGGTCAAGCTGGCACACAGTGCAACCGCAGCAGGGTGTATAATTTGGTTGCAGAGCGAGCCAAGCTATGAAATAAATGGTACAAATCGCTCCACAAAGTGCAGAACTGTGACTCTCTGTGACCACACATCTGCTGGCCGAGGTGCTTGATGAGGGAAATTACACTGACAAATGTGGCATGCATGAAATATACTGCAAACATTCGCTGGAGGGAAAAACAGAGCTTTGGGGGCTGTGTAAACGAAGCAGCGTAAGTGAGAGGGTGACGAGCTCTCAGAGGGTGGAGGAGAGGGGCAAAGGCAACAACAGCACTGTCACAATTTCTATGGTAAGAGAGAAGTTGGAAAGGAGGAGGGTTTGATCAAAAGATCAGAGGTCTACATTTTACAGCACTAAAACCGTTTAAACACAACATTTATCAGAGTTTGATATGAAAATACCGTGGAGTGAATATTGGTGTTTCATTATTGTTGCAAGCAAGAAAAATGTTTTTCAAACGGAAAATTGACAAAAAATGACTTGTTTTGAAATGTAAATAAAAATAATTATGGAGTTCAGATGTTTGAAAAAAGGTTTTGGGAGCAACTTTGCTGGTTTCTCCGTTTTCTTCCTTTATTTTTTTTAATTATCTCATTAAAAGAAAAAAAAGAAACATTAAAAACAATCAGTAATTTTATTTTTTTTTATTTTCTTTTTCAATGTCATTTTTTTCCAATTTTATTCTTCAAATCTTCCTTTTTTAGAACGAATTTACAGATTGCAGTCTTTGTAAATTGTGTCTTAATTTCTTTAATTTTTTAGGGATGGGTTTCCCTCTAGAATGAGGAGTAAAGTTGTATTTTGATTGGTCTGCTGGATGTTAGCAACAGTATCTTCATTTGCGTCAAGAGCGAGTGTTTGCATTGGGTGGAAATTAAAGAGAATATAATCTGTAAACAACAATCTGAAAAGACTGTAATTTATTAAATAAATCTGAAAGAGATTTAAACATTTAAACCTGTACAACCAGTGGAAAATGAGAAAAAGAAATTTTTAAATCTCAAAAAAAAAAAAAAAAAAAAAACATTAAACAGATATTTGTAAAAAGAAATCTGATAAAACACCAAACTTAATCTCAAAATCTTATTTTAATAAGAATTTTTCCAAGTTTCATTTCTGGATTCAACATTTTTCAAACTTTCATTAACAAAACATGTTTTTCTTTTACAACAGTAATGGAAATAAAAAAAAAAATACTCTCTAGTTAAACTAAAAGAAATGACCGGCCGTTTCACAATACACGTACTTATGCGTTCTCGGGTACTCCTGTGCTTGTGAAATGTCATCATCCTCGGCACGAGCACTGTTCCAATTCACAAGAACACAAGACCGAGAACGGAGAAAATCCCCGGATGTTGTTCTTGCTCCTCCCTCTTTACCGAGCCTGCATCAGAGCAGACTTCATGCGTTTTAAGGCTGTCAGATTTACCGGCATGCACCGCGGCAGCAACAGCTTCCAGAGCTAAAAGTTCATTTTTCTGTTCCCGTTGTTCCACAAAATTACGTTTCATTCGAGGCGAGAGTATTATACATCTAAGATTTACTATGTAGCCTATTTACTGATTTAGTGCTCAGGTTTTAAAAAAGTTCAGATGTTGAGAGAACCGTAGCGACCAGTGGAGCTCCGATGCTACCTGCAGCCATAGCTAACGTTAGCCCGTCTGCAGCAGCCCTCTCTCTGCATAGCTGTGTGTGAAGTACCGGTGGTTCTGATGGCGTTTTGTTTTTGTTTTATTTGGCAAAAGGTCAATTTTATTTGTGTTTATCTGACTGTGTTGATCATCATTCCTCAAATAAATGAAAATAATCTATCATTATCTAGAGACTATTAACAATAGGAATTTAAATACAGCTCCAGACAAGCTTTTAATGCGGTGATGTCACGAGTACGCATCAGTTCCAATTGATAGAGATCTATCCTGCGTGCTCCCGTTCTCCCTGAGTCCATTCATTTGGCATCCATACTTGCCTTCTTGAGAACTGAGAAACAGCAAGAGTTTCCTAATGAGTTCACCAATACTTCATGTATAATAAACATATTTTTTTGCCTTTTCCTTCAATAGACCGGCTAGCCGATATTTTCGGCCTATGAATTTTTTTTTATGGCATTTCATTGGCCAATACATGCCTGCATTGGCTGATTCATTAGTGCATTCAGAAATCCGGTGAAGGTGATCAGCAGCACCTATCGGGGAATCACTTATGCTCATGTCAAAATAATCTGTATCTGCTTGGGCCTTAGAAAACCTGTATCACCTGATCTCCATTTTTTTCAAATGGATCTAAACATACTATGATTACATAAAGAGCAACAGGAATAAAATAAATTCTAGCTTTAGTCCGTTGGTGGGTTATCTTATTTTACAGTAGGCTTGTGAGAGCCTCATGTCACAAGTGAAACAATAATTTTAAATAATAAAGTAATACTAATAAGTTCAACAAGTATAGATAGATAGATAGATAGATAGATAGATAGATAGATAGATAGATAGATAGATAGATAGATAGATAGATAGA
>JAUZNJ010036845.1:0-11700 GCA_034780135.1 Jordanella pulchra
CACTTCTAAATAAACTGTTGAACTTTTTCCCTGAATCCGTGTGGTGTTCTGCATGTGGGTTAGAGCTCTGAAACCCATCATGACACCGACTTCCATTTTTTTTTTTACACAATTTGTATTTACCTTTGTCAAATTAAAGTTATTTTTTTGACCGACCAGCGTGGGTTCTTGTTTCATCAAACGAGGGTTTACCAATATTTTGTCCACATATTTACTTTTTGCCACCAAAGCAGTTAGCACAGGGATGTCCCTAGCTGCCACTAGGAGCTATACAGTTACCAATAGTCCTTTGCGTTACACATATTGGCACAGCCCAGCTCATAGAGTTATAGTACATTGTGATATGTGATGTGTGACATGTATTTGTTCTTATCTTCATTTGTTTTGGGTTTATAATGTAGAACCTTAGGCTCTACATTATTGAATATATTGAATTTTTTTTTCTTATTTTTCATTATTTTGTTTTCTGGGAGGTAGATTTTAGTTACCAAGGTCCTCTCCTGTGGAACCATCCACTGGTTCTAGTCTTGAGACAGAAACCCTGTCTACCTCAAATGCTAGGCTTAAACCATTATTGTTTGCCAAAGCTTATAATTAGATTGGCTCAGGTTATCCTGAGGTATCTCTTTAGTTATGCTTCAATAGTCTTAGACTGCTGGAGGACATAGGGAGCACTTTTCTTCATGCTGCTTTATTATATCACTATTCTCCCATTCTGCAGTATTTGTCAGTTCATCCCCTAAGTTTATGTTCACAATGTTTTGCCTGTCATAGTAGCTTAATCTGGCCTTTGGCTGTCACACCATCTTGGAGTTGGGCCTGTTTTTTTCTGTGGTGTCTTGTTTCTTTTACTGTGACTAACTGCATGCCCTCTCTTTCATCCTCTGACATGGGAACTGGCTCGGAGCTCGTCTGCTTAGCTGTGCCTTTTCTGGATGGGGTCACCCATTGGAGGTAGGTAACAGTTTTAGTTGACCTTTTGTATATGTGCTCCATTTTTTATTTCTTTTTCCATCTCCTTGAACCCCAGTCGTCCTTGGCAGCAGACTATTTACACTAAGCCTGGTTCTGCTGGAGGTTTTTTTCTGTTAAAAGGAAGTTTTTCCTCTCCATTGACGGATGGAGCTGATTCAGACTCAGTGGAGTCGATGGAATCAGTTGTGTTTCCTTTGATAGAAAACTTCAAACCAATCTGACCAATTTGATCTGGTTGAAGGCGTTCAGATGACATGGTGTGAATTGGTGGTATTTGAATAAACATAATTAATTTAAATCGAATAAAGCTACAAACAGAGAAATGTCTTTGTCTTCAGCAGTGTTTCACAAGAAGAGAATGCATCAGGCAGGTGTCTCTGCCCTCTTCATGCAGTCCATGTTGCGCTAACCTTCTCCTTTCTCAAGTCTCTGCGGGAGACAGTCACTCCTGAGCCCCGAACCACGGCTGTGTGCCAACTGCTTTTTGGCAGTGGTGGAGTTTTTGCACCTACTTTGTGGAGGTGATGGAGGGGAGAGATAGGAAAGGCTTCCTAGCACCCTGTGGTGGGGGGTGGGGGTAGGGGTGGGTGGTTCAGGAGAAATAATGAGAAACATAGGGGATTTTTTACTTGGCTTATAATTACTCTTTGAAAATCACAATTTTACTGAAAGAAAAGAGAGACAGAACAGCCACATTAGTGAATGCTGTAATTGTTACTCATACACAGCATGGCTTTGGTCGTCGCTGTGTGTGTGTGTGTCTGTGTGCTGGGGGGGGGGGATTGAAAGGGGGCAAAGGGCATTACAGGCTTTTATTCATTCTTCTCTTGCTCTCTGTTTTTCTTATTTTTTTTCCTAGCACATTTGGGTTGTTAAATGGATCACGGACTGACGCAGAGAGAATGTACTCCTTCGGGATGGTGTGGGCCATTCTGTGTTCTTCGGGCACGGCTTGAAATTTTACAGGCCCTTGTATGAAGGCCTTGTAATGGGGGGTGGAGGGTGCTACAATGGCTTTACAGTCTGACTGCTTCTCTAACGAAAGGATGTAATGTTGTTCAGAGATATAAGGCATAGATGAAATGCTTGTGTCATGTGGAAGATATTTTTTACCAATATAAAAATGAAAATCATGTCAAATTCTGACTTAGTTTTAGCAGACTGCCTATGTGATTGATCTGTAGGAAAACAGATCCTATCTATTAAAATATACATCAGTGGTTGTTGAAAGGAGACACAGAACATGTCTGCTTGATAAAGTTTAGAATAAAATCTAAACAAAAAATAATATACATATAATATATATAAAATATACACAAAATATAATTTCTTCAAATAACCAAGAAACTAAAGGGTAATGTTAGGATAACAATGAAGAATATGTTTTTATGGTGTTTGCTGAATATTTCTTATTTTAAATTATGTAGCATTGTGTTGCAAATTATGTAGGTGTAAAATTCTTGTGTGGGAGCAGAACTTTACATTACAACAGCTTAAAACAAATGTGAAATACAATTTTAAAAGTAATAAATATAAGAATTCAAATAGATAATTTCATAAATATCAATAAATGCATAAATATGTTTATGTATTTCCTAAATCAATTGATATTTTGCCTGAGTTTTTCTCAACAGTGCAAAAAATAATTACTGAGCGCATCAAACCCGCTGAGGATCTCATGAACCCTACAGTCTTCTTTCTTTTAGTATCAGGGCTAGCCAGCTGTGGTAAGCTTGCTATTTTTTGTTTTTTTTTTCCTCTGTTTTATTCCTAGGTTGTACATCACAACCATATGGTGTCAACACCATAACTGACAATTTGCAAAATTATGATGAAACTTAAAAAAAAATAAAAAAATCAATGCTTCATTTTGTTGAAGAATTTTAGCAAACGATGATCTACAAAATGGGCTATGGAATAACATTATTCATTAACAGTATTATGGCAATCTGTCAACTTTGAAAAAAATTTCAACACCATTAGGGTTTTTAGCTTAATGGTGATAACAAATATTACTAATGTGTGCAATTAACAAATTTTCTAGCATTTTTGAAAAATACCATTCCTCATCCATCAAATATTCTTTTATTTTGATTAACTTCTTCTATAGCTTCAAAGCTGAAACTTAATGTGGATCTTTTTTGTCCATCCATCCATCCATTTTCTTTACACCCTTGTCCCTAATGGGGTCAGGAGTGTTGCTGGTGCCTATCTCCAGCTGCGTTTCAGGCGAGAGCCGGGGTACACCCTGGACAGGTCGCCGGTCTGTCGCAGGGCAACATAGAGACACACTGGACAAACAACCATGCACACACACTCACACCTAGGGAGAATTTAGGGAGACCAGTTGACCTAACAGTCATGTTTTTCGACTGTGCACGGGGAGAACATGCAAACTCCATGCAGAAAGACCCCAGACCGGAAATTGAACCCAGGACCTTCTTGCTGCAAGGCAACAGCTCTACCAGCTGCGCCACCGTACAGCCCATCTTTTTTGTCCTTCAATAATAATTCATGCATTGTCTGTAAAACAGTGAAGTAGGCTCATATGTTTATTTTTTATTCTTTTTTTATGATGTTGCAAAAGTTTTAATAAGCAATGTCTGACTTTCATTTGCATATCTTCAATACCTGTGTCAGATTCAAGTTTTTTTTTTTTTTTTTTGAGAAAGACCACCCCAAATTGTTACCTAATTATGATGGGGAAATCTGGTTTCTTATATTATATATTATATTTTCCAATTAAAATTTTTAAAAGTGAAAAATGTTGTGCTTTAAGCATCCTTTTCTCTGATGTCTGATATAGCTTTCACAAACGTTTTTAGCTGTATTTTAAAGCTGAATGGGCGATAATTTCACTCTCTAGATGTACAAAGATGGTTGAGAGATACCACAAAAGAGTTCTGATTAGGGCAAAGGGCAATTCTAAAAACTGTTGATTTGGAAAGACTGAATACAAATGCAAGATCTTTTGGAATAAAAACAAAAAAAAATGTACATTGTTCCCCTCAAATCCACATTCATGCACTGCATTTTGTTTTCCTATCTCATAAAATCAAATTAACTTTATCTAAGAATTTGATTGAAATGTGATTATGTGAAAATATTGAATCCTTTCTCAAGGTATGGCAAAACACAAAATGCAAACATTTGGTACCATGCAAGTAGGTTTTTTTATAACCAATATCAACACAGTAAGTGATTGAAGCTGCTTTATATGTATAACAAACTAAACAAATAATTTTGTGGTTTACCTTAACATGTTGCATTTTGTAAAACACAAGGTAAAAGCTACAGTCTTTTTTTCCAGAATTACGGTCACCAGATAAACTGCTGCAAAGATCAAGACATTGTGAACATAAACCCTTTTCACTAGAGTTGCCACCTTGCCCTTGATCCCTATTAGATTTCCGTAGCTACTGTAAAATTTAACAACTACATTTAAAAGGTTTAAATAGCGCTGGGCCAAAAGTAACTGAATAATCTGTCTGAGCAGCATGTGGCCAGACGACAAAGCCCACTTCTACTATCAGGGTGCCTAAGAAAATGGATCCCTTGGCTCTTGCCATTTTTCTTCTGATAATTACAATGCACAGAGATTATGTTTTTGATGCAGCAAAACACGCTCCTCCCTGTGCTGGAAAGCACCACCCTCAGGAAGGTAAAGCACGTATGTTGGCTAAGACGTTAGTTTTTTGTTTTGTTATGCAGATCACTAACCTTTCTCTCTTTGAGATCAACCACAATGAGGTCAGTGCCTTAAAGGCAAGGTTCAAGAAGTGCACTCATAATTAAAGCCTAATATTAGCTACAGGTATTTCCCTAATTATCTACCTTGCTGGGGAAGACCATCAAGCTAAAGATGATTTTAATAGGTTACATTTTCTATATTTAATCTGCATTAGTTAGTAGTCAGGTGTATGATGCGCCCAGAAAACAACTTCATTAGCAAGCTCTATCTCTTTATGGGTTAATAAAATGTTGAGATGATAAACACTAAATGTGTTCAGTGATGTTGTTTTGGTTCTATTTGAGCAAGATTGTGGGACTATTTCAGTTCTTTTTTTCTCCATCTGCACTCCAGCATCAGCTGCTGATGCTGTGACCTTGGTGCCAAGATCTACAGTCGATGAGACCTGCAAAAATATTTGAATGTCTAAAAAAAAAGAGAGACAGAAATATTGGAGCTTCATTGCGGACTATAGACTTATACATCATATGGTCTTCTTGACTGCTGGCCTTTGTCGAAAAAAAATATAATAAATGATGGTACATATGAGAAATGAAACTTGCAATAATGTGAAACTGTTGCGAGGTTTTAAATAAAGCTGTCATGCCTCAACAGTGGATATGAGTGGACGGGTGACAAGGATGAAAGGAAAGGATGTGTGACAGGAGGGGGGGAGGAGCAGTGTGGCTGTCTGAAGCCTGGCTCTGTCTTCCTGTAAGAATGCGCCCTCTGAACTAAATGACACATGCAGACAAAACAATCTGTATGTGTGTATCAAGATATTTAAATGATTTCCTCTGATGTTAGTGTGTTCTCACAGCCTGTTTGCATGATCAGTGAGAAAGAAGGAAAGTAAAAACAGAGGAAAAAATAATCTGTATTTTGCATTGATTGGATTTTTTTTTTTATCTTAATCTTGATTAGCATTAAAAAACTTTTGTATTATGTTTTATTTAAATGGCATAAAAGCTGAAAAACTCTAAAAACACGAAGCAGAGTGATGTGTCATTGAATTACATAAGCAAGTGATATTATACTATCAATCTACATCGCCTCTGTCTATAACATTGCGGCCAGCTACCCTGCAGAGAAAGCTCATTTCAGCTTCTTGTATCGGAGATCTCATTCTTTCAGTCATGATCAAGATTTTATGACCATAGGTGAGAACAGGAACGTAGACCAATTGGTAAATCTATAGCTTTGCCTTTTGGATCAAGCACAACAGACTGGTGGACAGCATTGTAGCGGCAGCCATATCGATCCACCCATTAATCTCTTCCTCTATTCTCACCTCAGTCATGTGCAGAACCCCAACATACTTGAACTCCTCCATTTGAGGCAGGAACTCTCCTAACCTGAAGAGGACAACCAACCTTTTTGTTGTTGAAAACTGCGGCCTTAAACCTAGAGGAGATGACCGTCAACTCTGCCACTTCGCACTCAGCTGCAAACAACCGCTATAGGTCTTGGCAGGTGGCAGCCAGCAGAATCACATCATCTGCAAAAAACAGAAACAAAATCTGCTGGTCCCTAAACCAGAACTACTTCTGCCCTTGGCTGCACCTAGAAATCCTGTCCAAGACAGCTATGAACCGCACTAGTGACAGAAGACAGCCAAATATACACTGGGAACAGGTCGGACTTATTGCTTGTAATGTTGACCAGATTTCAACTCCCCTTTGTGCAGTGACCCAACTCCATACACCTGGAGCAGCCTCCACAGGGCACCACAAGGTACATGGTTGAATGTATTCTATTTAAACTAAAAAATGAGTTGCCTTTTTTGACCAGTCTTACTCTCCGTCACCATGAAATTTAAGTTTTGATTTGAAAATCAGTCATCATGAGTAAAGAAAACTCCAAAATTGCCTGTCTAAACATCTGATACTGATCAATAATGTACTTTGATCCTCCTTTAAGCCATGCAATCAAAAACATCTCGAATAACTTAACTGCTTACGCAAATTAGAGATGCAACATGTACTGTTCATGTGGGTCTCCGTGTTGGAACTTTGCTGAGTTTTATTCAAACATTAAAGCAATCGCCAAATAATTACTTTAGATGAAACTCTGCTACACCATGCAACGGATATCTCTGCACTGATAAAAATTCACTTGCCTTGCCGTGCCAAAATGTCTAGAGACACAAATGCAAAAACAGTCCAACCAATTTTGTAATAAATTCATTATATTATTGTTTTTGACCTCTTTTGGGCAGTTACAGATGTTACTTTTCACTCCCACATAGTTTAATGAGGCCTGAAAAAACAATCCTATTATGCAGCAGCATATTGCACACTTCTACATCTTCCTCACAACATCCATGGAATATTCAAAATTAGAGTTATTTATCTTTGTCTGTTTATTGTTTGAATATCTAACATTATACTGCTAAAGATGGTTCTTGTCCAAACTGAATAATTGCTAGTTGTGTCTACAGGTGGAATGAACACATTCTGATAAAAATAAAATGCTTCCATGAGTAAAACTTGTATAACTGAACCCCCTGCCCTTTCCAAAAAAAAAAAAAACTAAGTAAAAACAGTAAACTGGAAGTAGACTAAAGGAATTTTGTGAAAAGTAAGGATCAGAAAGTTGATTAAGGAAAATGCAGATCAAGACCATTATGGTGAAGGAGGTAATAAGTCGTAAAATTGGACTGAAGTGCTTTTAAAATAAGCCGACAGCGAGATATATAGTCTTGTTAAAGGTATGGAAGTTACAGACATTAGTAAGGCTTTAAGACAGTGATCATCAGCTTTTGGTTTGTTCATTCCATTAGGCCTACGAAGCGTTAAATTATTAATGAACCAAAGTAATCAGATAATAATGAGTTTGTGTTCTTATAGTTCACAACAAAGCCTGGTTTAGAAACTGCCACACCTTAACAAGAAGACTTGGCCTTTGATTAAATTTTGTGGATGATTCCTACTTATACAAAGCCGCAATCTCTGTGTCTACAAGCAAATTAAATTTCAAGTCTACATGGAAATTAGAAATAGTCACAAAAGGTGTGTCGAACAGCATTAACTTTTTACAAAAAGGTATACATAACTTCCAGATGAAAGCACAATTTCCACACCACAAAGCAATCAAAAATATTCTGACAGGGTTACAAATACACACTGCATTTAAATGTTTTCCATACATTAAGGTTTTGTTTACTTCTCAAATATTAGACCTTTCTCTATTATTTTCATCTTTAAGCTTAAACAATTTATAATTAAAATGTTGGTCTGTAGTTAAGCAGATGCTTTCAAAACATCACTGTAAAGTTAGTATGGTTGTTTTTTCTAAAGGAGAAGCTGTCAATTCAAACAAAAAGTGGTAACGGTTAAAGCATCTATTAGAACTCTATTTAACAACTGCATACCTGTGTGCAACCTTCGAAGTGTGAACGATGTTCATGCTTGGAATTACAAACATAAACCCTTAATTCAACTTATACCATTCAGAATTATGTATGTCAGCTTTAGTCAGCAGTCAATTTCACCATCATCAGAACTCCATAATAACAACTCTAAATTAAATAGTTTCTGAGCCTCGCTATAATATGCTAAGAAGATAAGCTCGGAGTGAAAATATCCACACACTGTTAAACACCTAACTCCAGACTAGGGCTCAACAATCTTTCCAGAAATTTTTTATTTTTCTCAAACCACAATAAGGTAAATGGAGCTCTGAGACTTAATATCGGGGAGATTTCCAGGTTGAATACAAAAGAAGTTACATGAAGAAATGGAGACGGTTTCATTTACTTTTGAAAATATACTCATATCTAAGCATTGGACAAGGATGTGTCTATCCTCACTGATTTTAGCATTTATTTGGAAAATAATAGCAAAAGTGTTCTTCCATCTTCTTCTCACCTAATCTTTTTCTGACACTATTTTGCTCTTGTCAGTCTTGATCTTCAGTCATTTTTGTTTCCTTTGCTGATTCACCATTTTTTTCCATTCATCACTTAATCTTTTTAAAGTAACTATTGCTGCTCATTTAACCAGAGTCCTTAGGAACTATCCAATAGACCCCCCCAAAGACAAATATTGTTTTACAAGTGCAAAAAACTAACTCTAAAACTCACACTAATTTGATTGACTTGTTTCAGATGGGATTCCACCAACTGGTAACTTACTTTTGCCAGTCACAAACTTGACTTTTGTAATCATTTAACAGAAAAAAAATTAAGGTTTCGGTTAATATCTACTAAAACAAGAAAGGTATTAGCATTTTGTGTACTTTTGCCTTTAATGCACTATAGGAAAACAGGAAAACCCTTAAATTTTGATCTAATTGCTAAGGGCTTTAAATAAAATGAAACAAAAGAAGAAGGCTCAATCAACCCTCACAATCTGTCTAAGGTACACAAGCAATATGACTGGCATAAGTCATTATTGACTTACGTTAAAAAAAAGTATTAAAGCTCCATACAGAACACTTGAACAACTACATGTAAATTATTTATTTATTATTTATTTTAGATATCACAAAAGGACCTCAATTATGCTGAAAAACAATATTTTGATTTCCTTTAAAAGTCAAGCCCTCTGTGCAACTGCACATCAGACAAACGCTGCTAGTCTAGACAAACACCAACAGAGCCCTTTAAAAAAATCTCCAAATAAAGGTCTGCAGCAAACAAAACCCCTTCCAACAACCCAATATTGCAGCTAGGCTATGGAAACAGTGGCATATTAACCTCTGCTAAACCAAGCCACCCTCCCGCTCACTCAGCCGGTCTCCATGTTCAATCAATGTTGAACATATCCTGTTCGATGCACCATTTATTACCAGACATTATAAGTAACGTTATCCCTCAGGTTTAAGCATGGTCATCGACTTTGAGGCCAGTTAATGATGGAAAAATGATATCATTTGCAGCAATACTCTTTTGTAAGCTGACCCCAAAAGCCACACAGGGGTCTCTTCATCTTGACCACGTTGGCTATCGATTTCCACTGAGGATAATGACTTTTTATGTCTGTAATATATGAGGGGATATTTGATGTAGGCTGATCTGTTTGCTCACTGTAGCCCACTTTCATTGTCATTGTCATGGGAGTCATATCAGGGAAGCCATAAGCAATATATTTTAGAAGACACTCTATGGACATTGCTCCACAATGTTTAGCTTTACTTTCTCAAACAGGCACACCTCTGAGTGTTTCATCTCTCTACTGTCTGAAACTGAGCATTCAAAACAAGGAATAAGACATCCATCCACTATAAGTTTTAGATACATAACTGGAGTTTTAATGTTTTAAAATTCCAGTTTTATACTGGAGCTTTAAAGCAGCAGCAACAATGTTTCTTACTGTTTTAAAATTATTTTAAAGGGCCTTTGCTACAACCCTGTACAAAGACTCCAAAAGGAGTACTTTTTGATTGTGTTAAAACTACTTTACGATTAAACATTGAGAGTTTTTAAGAGAAAACACAAAAAAACAAAAACCTTTAACGACCTCTCTAATAATAAGAAATAGAATTTCAAAATAAAATTGTCTTTTAGGATTTTTATTGCCATATCTCTCAAAAATGCAATGATTTTATGTAAAAATATTAGCTTTAATTTAATTAGATGATATATCCTAACAAACGAATATGACAAATTTGTTCTATACTAGTAATAAACCCTTCTCCCTAAAATTGAATGAAGTAATTTCTTTCCAACTTAAAAAATCTGCTGCTACCACCAAATGCATGTGTTTTTGTTCTATGTTTGTCTGATCGTAAACATTGGCCAGTGATGGTAAGCATTTCCCCTGCAACCAAGATAGACTTCAAATTGTCTTTATTTGGGGGACAAAACCTATTCACTGTTATGCAAGCTCATATTTTATTTTCATGAAGTTATTTTGTGGTAAAAAGACTATTTGTGGGGCATAGTAGAGGCTTAATATCCATGCCTTCTTTGAAGGCGATAGCTTAAATGGAACCTTTAATGCTATCTTAGACTTGATTGGGTTGTTCAAAAATGTGCATGGTCCCCCATTTTCATCTTAATACCTTGTGCTAATATATCGCATTGATTATAAAGAAATAACATAAATTCTGTTCAAACCGAACCTTTCTGACCACTTCAAAGTTACTTTAACACTCTTCTCCTCCCTCGTAAGAAGATTTCACTTTAGCAGATCATTATCAGAAGTTGTAATAAAAAAAAGATTTTAAAATCTGCTTTATTTCTATCCCCTCTGTATTACTGAACAATCCTGCTGAGGGCAACCATTTCATTAATCGCACTTCATTAATTGATGATTTTGTTGATGGGGTTCATTCTTCTCTGGGCACTGCGTTAGACAATCCTGTTCCTTTGAAAAAGAAGGACTTCATTAATAGTCGGCTGGCTCCTTGGTTTAATATATCCTCCTGAAACTAACCTTTTACATTGATGAGAGGTAAGTCTTGAAGATATAAAAACCCGGATGACTCTAAACTTCTACTTTTCAATGCAGGTAAAATAGAATTTACTAGCTTTGGACCAGAATCTGTGAAAAAAAAGGCTGATCAATCAATCGCCTTATCTGGAAGGGTTGAGACTGGTCTCAGATAATAATGGAAAAAACAGAGGGTTACTTTTCATCAGGAGTTATTTATCATAGGTTTCTAGAATGCCCTTCTTTCATCTCCAGAACATTGGAAAACTTCAAAGCATCCTATCCAGGAGTGATGCTGAGAAACTAGTTTGTTAACTTGAAGGTGGACTATTGCAATTATTTACTACGAGGATCTCCAAAAAACTGAGGGTAAAAAGTTTAGCACAGGTAACATTTACATCGGGCCCAGGGTTTGATTTGATATTTCTTGCTTTTAACAGCAATAAGATAGTTAATCCCCTATTTTTAAATAGGATTTCCTGGATGAGCATGCAGATTTTATAAACAACTTATTTTAAGCTATGGAAAGGCTTTGCTTTAGAGTCCTGCTCACCATTATTGGCACCCCTTCATGTTTTGCATAGCTGAGTGAATATCTTCAGAAATAAATGGAAATGT
>JAUZNJ010036846.1:0-11699 GCA_034780135.1 Jordanella pulchra
TTTCCACCCAAGCAGTAGCACACCAGACTTCATTCATCTCATCAAGTCATCAGGTTAAGACTAGACTGACTTGATGAGATGAATGGAGTCTGGTGTGCTACAGCTTGGGTGGAAAGAAAACCAGCAGCCACACGGCCCTTTCTGGAACCAGTTTGAGACCCCTGCTCTAAAGTCTGAGTGCAAAAAGCCTAATACATTGATTGATTGATTGATTGATTGATTGATTGATTGATTGATTGATTGGTTTTTACCTCAATGCTGTGTCCCTGTTTGCATTTGTTAGAAACTGGAATTTTCTTTTTCCTTAAAGCTCTGATAGGAAACTCTTGGGAGGATTCACTAGAATATTAGATTAGCCTTAGATTGATTTTTTTTTTTATTAATAATGACTCTTTGACACCCCTGCCTTAATACATTGCAGAATGGTCAGACACTAAGCAGCTGCATTCCTTGTCACCATCCAGTTTTCTGCCAGCAGATTGTGCCAAGTCTGTTTATGTCTGCTTTTGGTGCCCGAAGCTGGAATTCGGTTTAGGCTTAAAAAGGATAATCTAAACACCATCAGAACTGATGCTTAGTGTGTATAAACTTCATTATGATCACATTTTTAGGGAACTTTTTTGTATAGGCATATAGCATGACTATGACCCTTTACTAGTAGTGCAGCAAGGTACTGTCAGTACTTTGTAGAACACTTACAGCTGCTTCACGTTCTTTGGGGTACAATATGATCTGCCTGTTAGGATCTAGCTGAAATAGCTCCCGCTCAGACTTATTGAGTGAATACTTTTTCCAGTTTGGTTTATTGTTTCCCACGGATCCTGAATTGGATAATAGTTCTGAGCTTTAACTGGGCCAATCTATTGAGAAAGTATATGTGGATGTAATGGATTTATTGTTGCCCTGGCTGTAAGGTTTGGGTAACTGTCCTGCTGGATGGTAAACCTCCAACCTAGTCTAAAAGGGTTTTACAATCGGTTACAGATTTTCTTCCAGGATTTCCTCTGTTTAGCTCTATACTAATTTTGGTCTCTTTTAACCGAGGCATATTTGTTTTTCAAAGTGTATATAAACTGTTTTCTTTGCCTGACCTTTGGCAAACTCCAGATAATTCAACGTAATAAGATTGCATCATATGTCTTGTTTTTGCAGAGTCATACTGTCCTCAATATCCAACTGAGTCATAAGGCTTTGCAGATCCCCTTGAGTTACTAAACATCCTGGCTGCTTGTCTTTCTCCACTCAGTTGGTTTAGTTGGGAGAACATGTCTTGATAGAATGGCAGTTGTGAGCTTTCTTCACCAGTTTGGTGTTTTCCTTGGTCATATTAATGCTGTTATTTGTCTAATATCTTCTCAGAAACCTCTGAAGTCTTTGCAAAACAGCTGTAGTCAGGCAGTTCATTCAATTGCATGCAGCTGGAATCTGCTCATTAGCTTACCAACTTCTGAAGACAGTTGGTTTAAATGGAGTTAACTTATTTAATTCAACTTTTTGGACTTCTATTTAAAAAACGATTTCAAGTCATATATTATTTTGTGTCCATCTTGGAATGATGATCTTCTTTGTTTTGGTCAATCACACAAAATCCGAAAGAAATACATGACTGTTTTGGTCGTAATGTCCTTTTGCTAGATGGTTTTCTGCAACATGAAGTTCAGTCCTAATGTGCTGCTTTATATTGTTGGTCAGTAATGCAGGAGATCAAGCCCAGGAACAGCTAGCCAGTCCTCCCAGTACATACAGCTCTGAAGGAAGAGGAAGGCTGATTGAACGGGTAATGAGCTGTAGATCCTGGCCGCCTCAGCAGGGAGCAGAGGAGACACCAGTTCCTCCCACTCCTCTTCTCCTTTCTCTCACCCTGGGAGCAGTGTTGTAGTTACCTCACATTGGGTCCACTTAATTTCCCTCTTCAAAGTTTAATATGTACATGCTCACTTTCTCCCCTCTGCACTGATCACCCACACGTTTGCTCTGCCTTTTTTCGCTGGTCCAAATTAAGTTCCACCATCTTTGCTCTCTGCGTGTAATAATCCTTCAATTTCCTCATTATATGTGCCCGGCAGCCGTTCTCTACTTTAGCCGGCTGATGCTTTTGTGTTCTTCTCAATGCAGGTATATTAATCTGCTGTTCGTAGGAAAACTTGTACCAGTAAAACTTAGCGCCTGTTTCTTGGATATTGGCCAGGAAAGTTTGTTTGGGCTTTTGTCTTGACTTATGCACTTATGTGGAAATAAGTGTTTGCTGCCCATTTTTATGCAAACTGTAATAATCTTTTAAATTTTTTTGCTGTTATGTAGAAACTAATCGTTTCTACTAAATCCAGTGCATTCTCAGCAGTCTGCTGTCATGGCAATAAAAATCCAATTCAAAGGGTGGCACCAGCCATGCAGAAAAAATATAAGTAGAACAAGAATAAAAATGCATAAAGACGCTTAGTCCAATTAGAGCTAATTGTATCTCCTAGCCCACAACGCCTACATTTGTGCACTACTGCCGCGTTCGCAGTGCACAACAGAAATCTATGCAGCGCATAAAATAAAATCCAACATAAACTGTAAATGAATTAGACTAATAAATTTCTTTCTGTATCATTTTGAATCTGTGCATCATTCATTGTACAATTTCAAACCAATAAAAGTTTGAGAAAAAGCTATCATCCCCACAGAATTTTGTTACTCAATATAGAGAAACGGAGAACAGTTTTACTTTTCTATGCCACATTATATATAATTATAATAAAAACTCTCTTACATCTCTCTATAGCCTCTAGTAGAAGCTACAGTTGAATGAATAAAATGATTTAGGAAAGGGTTGCATGCCTCAAAACTTTGGAAAACTTGTTTGTTTTTTTACAAGGACTTTTTATGAGTGGTATTTCAATTAGCAGTTTGGGTATATATGGCATCAAGCTAAGTTACATTAGGAAGCATTATTCTTAAACATTTAAAGCGACAGAAACTTTATTTAAAATAAAAAGAATAACTCTGTCAAGAAGTTGGTCTACAACTAGCTTCAGTTTAGCTACTTTAGAAGATGTCTATATAAGTTCTCTTGGTTTCTTGGCTTCAAACATTGTGTTTTGCAAATGTTGTTGGTAAGCATATGAATCATTTCCTTTAACTGCGTTTCTTTGTTTTTTTGCTTATTCTGATTTCCTCCATCTCTTTCCAAAATGCTGATTACATTCAACCTTGTTGTCTTTATAGTTTTGATTAATTGGGGTTCATATGGCCGAGCTGGATACCCTTTCTCTGGTCAAAGTTCATGCCCAGAATGTCGGAGTCTTTATGTTCTTTAAAGAACACAAACTCTGGGTGTGCAGGTGGGCAGGGGTTAGCGCGCACGACCCATGTATGGAGGCTTTAGTCCTCGACGCGGGCGACCCAGGTTCGAATCCGGCTTGTGGTCCTTTCCCGCATGTCTCTCCCCCTCTCTTATACCCCCTTTCCTGTCAGCCTACTGTCAGAAAAATGAGCCACTAGTGCTGTAAAAAGCTCAAAAAAAAAAAGAACACAAACTCTGCTTTTCACAAAGCAAGGATAAAGTCCGCTTGTGGATTATTAATCACGGTTGGTATAAAATGCTACCAATTGCGTCTGACCTCCAATTCTGGGGTTCCTGTTTTATTCCCTCCTGTCGCCCTCTTTAGAACGGTTCTGGCCCCTGAATACACAGAGGTTTAAATTAAAGTCAGACTTCCTGATTTAAACTAACATTTTATCTTTGCTTACTTGTTTACTTAGCCTGTCTATTTATTTTCCTGTCTTAATTCTTAATAATCTGCTGTTTATGTCTGAAGATCCATTGATTACATTTTGCCCCAAAGCATAAAAAAACATAAACAAAACCCTTAACCTTGGGGCTGTATTATCTCTGTGGCAAAAAGATTATAGGCTTATGTTTATTGGAATTGATATCGCTAGTCCCTGCTATCTTTTATAAGACCAGATTGTGCCTGTTTTGACTTTTAATTAAGGATTTTCTCACCAGAGAGACGTTAGAACAAGTTGCGGTGATCACGTTGCACTCAGTTCTTCTCTTCATGAGTGTCAGGTGCACTCAGGGATCCGGCTGATCTTTGAAGAGCCACAAAGTTGGGCTTTTGTCGCGTTTGGGACTCATTATACTTTGAGAAAAGAAAATTAAAAAGCAGTAGCTTCTGTCACAACCAGTCCGGTTGGATCAGATCCTGAATACAACGAATGGTTGACTTGAGTCAGTGTAGTGTTCAGATGTGCATCCAAGTGTGATGGTTGCAGCTCCAGATGCTGCTGAATAAACTTTTTCTCATGAGGCAGCCATTGATAGTCAGAGATCAGTCTGACTGACACCAAAAAGTGGTGGGTTCAGTTTATACATGCTTTTAATTTTACAATTAATGTTTTTAATCACAAAAAGGTTTGGATTTTATTTTCCCCTCTTCTTTTTTTTTCTTTATTTTTTTGTGTTTTTTTTTATTTTTTACTCTCAGTTTTCATTGGTTTCGAGTTGAAGGAAACTTCATGAAATACCTACATATTGTTATTATCAATGCCTGTTGAGTTAATGTATAGTTGTTGTTTGAAGTCATGTTTTGGTTTTAAAAGGTAATGATTGTTAGGATTTGTTTTCATCATCATCTTCCCTGCAGCTGCTCTCTGTTCGCTATAGGTACAAAAAGCACACACACACACACACACCTGCTTAACTGTGATGACTCTAGGCGATCCGTACGACTGTCAGGACTCTGAAAAGCAGCCTGCTGTGACTTACAGCTGGCCCGACCTGTCAGACCTAACCAGGCATAGTAAACAATAAGCCCCTTGACAGAAATTTCAGAAATAAGAGTCCGTTTCCCACAGACCGTCTATAACTCAGCCAGAATACAGTTGTACCCCTCAGTCCTCACTGCCCACAATCTTTGCATTCCTTATTTTTCATTCTGGTGATTTATTTATTGATTCTCAAGTGAGAAATAAAATTTGTACCATGGGGGCCAAAAATGTTATCTTCTCTCTTTTTTTTTACGCTGATTGGTAACATATTCCCTCCGTTCTTTTGCTTTTTTCAGGTTCTGTATGCAAAAGAGTGCCAAGTTGGTGCCAGGAGTGACGTTAGACCTCATTGAGAAGTAAGTAGCACGGCAAAACAGTTTTCGTTCCTATTGGCAGCAGGGCACGGTCTGGAGACATCATTATCCAGTTTTCTTCTCCTGCATGTCTCTCCTTCCCTCACTTTCCCCTCTGTTGTTTTCTATCCCGAAGGTGTAGTCCTCTGCCTTTGTTTCCCTCTCACTGTCAAAGTGGCAGTACTTTGGCAGATTTAAAGCTTTAAATTTGCTGAATTAACCTGTGGGTGTTGAGCGACTGAACGTGGATCATCTCTTGCTCTCAGGCAACACCACATTCAGATTGATGCCAGCACTCATTACATCCAAAGTTTTACTGTTTTCACTGAACCAGCAGCCTAAGATCCACACCAAGCTTGCAGAAGAGGGTGAAATAACTCTCATATATTTATATGGTTGACTGTTTTTTTTTTGTTTTTTTTAAAGGGTAAGTAACTTAGTAAAAACAAACAAAAAACATCCTGTCTGAGTGCCTGAGGGAGTTGAACTTGAAGAGCGTTTTCAGCAGACTCCTAATGATGTGTTTATCTGTCAAACTAAGTTTGTTGAAGGTGAGTAATAACTGTGACACCAGTCTGCCACAGACCAGCAGGGAAAATCTGGACACCCACACAAACCCATCTTCTATCCTGCTATCCTCACGGGGACTTTCCATTGACTTGCATTAATTTCTATGATCTTTTCACTTCATTTAACAACGATACACCAATCCACATCAGCTGAAGTTGATGTAGAAGCTAGGGGTTTTCCGATCCTGTATTAACATCAAATATTGTTCCGATATTATCATTCTGTTTATAGTTTCTGTAACTCATTGGTCAATAACATACAGTTCAGTTGTTCTCGTGCCATTTGTTGTATTTTAGTAATTTTCCTATGATAAAGCCTTTTTTAACATTTTTAACAAGTACCATATAAGTGATAAAAGCATGTATATATGGTAATACCATATCGGTATCGCTCAGTTCTCATAGCTGCAATATTGGTATCGAATCAGAAATGAAAAAGTTGTATCAGGCATCGCTAGTAGAAACTTTTTTTTTTTTTAATCCAATCTTAAACTGTGAATTATTAATATTCCACAAACTTGGAACTTGCAGTGCTACAACCACACATTTCATTATGACTTAATACTACGGCCTTCGTAGTGTAGGGTGAAATGTTGCAAAGAACACAGTTAAATGACTCTAAAGCAGTAAAGACCCACTCTCAACAGCACTAGTTGCTCCAAGTACCCCTACCCTGCATGTTTTAGGTGTCTCCTCACTGTCACACACCTGACTTAAATAAATGGGTGATTAAGAGGCTTCTTTTACACTTGACTACATGCAGAAGAGGAGCAATCCTTTAAATCATTGGTGTTAGAACTGAAACACCTCTAAAACATGCCGGGTGGGGTGTCTTGAAGAACGTGGTTGGAAACCACTGCTGTTTTTTTACTATATTATTATTATATATTATATTATTGTTATCATATTTCTGATGTGGTTAAAAGTCAAAATATTTCCATTGAGTCACCCATAGTCAAATGTCTTGATCATGCATGGAGTTTTAGCCAGTTTAGCTCATAATATTGCTTTTTAGAAATGCCAACATGTTTTAACATGCCTGCATAGTTGTGTGTTCTTTCATTTTTTATGTAGATTACGTGTGAAAAAAATAAGACAACTTCTCCCTTTTCTTCGAACTATTAATGAGAATTATTCATAATCCAAGTATTTATTTTTCCCAGTTTTTCCTCGCCTATCTAACATCAGTCCTCTTAGTTTAGTTTTCCTCTGATCTTTTGATTTGTACACACCGTCACTGCCTCTTTTCATCTCTTCCAAACACCACCACTCTCCAATTGATGGGAGTTGTGCAGAAGATGCGGTAGTGCTGCAGAGCTTGAGCTGAAGGACTCCCAAAGGCAGGATGGGAGCCCACTAGAGATGTGATGAAGACCTTTGAAGAAATATAGTTTTTTTTTTCAGTGATATATCCTTTCTTCTCAACCACACTGACATCGTCTGCAGGTTTGACGACACTGAACCTCTCCCTTTATGCTCCAAGCTCTCATGTCCTTTTCTAGCTTTCATGTCTTGCGTTTTCTGAATCACTGTGCAGAGCAAAGGAACAATAACATTTGATCTGGGGAGCTGTAAGGATAGTTCACACACCCACAAATGTCACTGGCTTAAGTTGGAGGTTAATTTTGTTTCTTTTTATTTAGTCTTTATCCTGCTTTTCTGTTGGGAATAACATTTTTAACCCCATGTACAGCTTGTTTAATAGTTTTATAAGTCACTGCCTGCTAGAAGTAGCATTTTTTTTAGTGAGACATGGTTTCTCCAGACAGTGAGTGACCACAGAGACTTAAATGTGCCGTTTGGCTGACTGCTTGTCTTATGTGCAGCACAGGGGGTTTAAATATGTCGAGTCAGCAAATGTCTGACTTAGTTAAATAATGGATATCCTCAGAGCTCATGAAAGACCAATGGGATCAACACCATCTTACCATTCAACTTTCTGTGCATCTCTTCCATTAATGCTTGTTATGCTGATCCATTAAAGAAAAAAAGCATGTTTTGTTACTTGATAATAATTCAAGTAATTTAAAGTCTTTGCTCCCATGAAGAAGCTTTTAAGGGGTGTGGTGGCCTGGTGGTTAGAGCAGAGATCTTGCCTTTTGAGACGGTGGTCAGTACCCAGTGCAAACCCTGCGAAAGACCCTCAGCTCCAAACTGCTTCCCAGGGGCTTCAAGCTGCCCGCTGCTCTCTGAGGGATGGGTTAAAGAGATTGATTTTCAGTTAAAATATTTTCTATGACCAACAAGTTGTTTATCCTTTGTACTTATTCTTTTTTTTTATTCCTGTTGAGCACAACAGTTGTAGATGGGTCAATGTTTTTCTTTTTTTGTTTTAGAACTTTACCATACAAGATGTTTTGATTCGCCTGACTAAATGGTCAATGCAATATGTCTTATGTAATTAGTGGATGCAACAACCTTTTCAATCTTCTCCTTTTTCTTTATTCTCCTCTTTCAACACATCTGAGCATGAGTCTGAGCATGTGCAGTCAGCTGTCTACTCCACTCGCTTTGCTCATACCTTCACCTTTGAAGGTTCCACATGGATGGAAATGGCACAAATCACTCATCTCTTTTGAAATGCCGCAATTGTTTGTTGTAAAACACGTTCAGTATAGCAGCAACTTTGAATCGTTGCATGTTGATGATTTGTGTATTAATTAGATCATTCTTTGGTCTTTACTCCATCTGCGCACCCTTCTGTCTCCTTTCCTCCCACGATTATCCAACTCACATTCTGGACGGATCCAGTCATAGTAGCATTTTTACATAATGGAGTCACGAAGCTCAGGGCATGTGGATATTACCTGCTCATTGTGGGCTCTCTACATACTTGCTCATCCTTTCTCCTTTGTCTCAAAGATGTCCTCAGTCTTTTTACAACTTGACACAGTGTGCTGTAGTGTATTCATCAGCAGGTTTCTGATCTCCAACTCCAACTTTAGGGATCATATCACTCTAATAACCCTTAGTTTAGAACACAGCGGAAATGCTGCATTGATCCTGTAATGAAATACTTCATGCATTTGCTTCTTTGTGACATCAAGAGCTACCTATTCCCTCAAGATGTTATAGATATGTCTGTGTATTTCTGTTACAGCTTTTTCTCCTTTAGACAGAGCTTTGTATGCCTGTTTACATCTACTGTCTGTTATATAGATGTATTTATAAAGTCCAGTGTCACATTTCCTAAACTACTTTCACAATCAAGAGTCTCCTGTATCAATCATTGCAAACTGGAAGTAATAATAACCTCACCACCTTCGCTTAAAAGTATACTAGGTGTTTAAATAACACCACCCACTGTGGAGCTGACTTGTGTTGTTTTAATGTGTTGTGATCCAGAATGAATATAGAGTTCAAGCTTCCCTTGCCCCCTTTTAAAATGTGAACTTTAACCTCTTTTTCTGCAATATTTACCTATCGCATACAGCGGGTGTATTCAACGTATTCAACCTGCCATTGTCCTGCAGGTTTTGCCTTTTTCAACACACCTGAAATAAATTAATACTCCCAGGCCTCTGCTAAACTTACTGACATGTCAAGAGGGTCATTTGGTTTATTGTTTTAGGTGTTGGAGCAGGGAGGCATGCAAAAGCTGCAGGACAGTGGCACTCGAGGACCGACAGCCCAACAGTTTACAAAGTCTTGAAATACTCAGGGTTGATTTTATCCACCTTGTGGATCTTTTTTCCCACCTTGATTGCTTTTGCTGTCCCCATGCCGCCGCAATGTGATGCCATCACAGTGGTTTGCATTGATGATGTCGCCAGTGCAACAGAAATCAGAAAAGTAAACAATGAAGAGCAACATGGAACAGAGCCAATGCATAGTAAGAGGCTTTATTGCTTTGCTCTTTAGTCTGTCCAAATCTATCCTACCAGCGCTCCTTCGAGTTGTTTTTGCTTCTCAGATCAGACAGTATTGGCGTAATGTTGTGATGTACATACGTTGCGCTCAATGGTATAACGTAAATTAGTCGGTCGATCAGGAGCTTATGTTCCCATTGTATGCTGATCTGCGCTGAGCCGTTTGAAAGGGGATTTTAACCCGGGTTGCTCGCTGAGTCATTTGACACGGATCAACTCGGGTCAGTGACCTGTTCCCACTGCCACTAAAAGCAGATGGTTTCTGGCTTTAAACGGACTTCTTGCCCAGTGGGAAAGGTTTAATTGATAGCATTTTTTAACTGAAAGCCCTCTCTGAAGTCAAAGGCTAAATGTTTATGTAATTTGCAAATTATGCTCGAAACAAAGACCTCTATGTTGGTTACAAGCAGCTTTAATCTAATTAAGCTTTTGACCTCATCCTCTTTGTCTTCAACTACATTCACTAACATGTCATACTGTTATTTTTACACAATATACTGAAATTACCGCGCTCCTGTTATTGTTATTTTCTTTCATGGTTTTACTCTACCATTTTTACCAATTATCTTTCATTTTTGTCAAATTGCTCAAACATTATTTTGCTATTGCCTTGGCTCACTTATCCCACCATCCAAACCGATAAAGTGGAACAATATGTCTTTTATTTTCATTAAGTAAATCATTCATTATCTAATTCAATAATATTAAATATTTTATTAGTAAAAATTGAATTTGTAATTGATGTAATTAACTTTTATTCACAAATGATCTTTCTTAGGAACTAGTATTTTCATTATACCCACAACAACCTGTTTTGAAAATTTAGCTTTTTAATTGATCTTTTATCCTTAATAAATAAGCAAACTGATTGCCAAGTTTATGCACAAGCTTGTTTTTTTAAGCTCAGGATAAGTAGTTATGTGCTATATGGTCCTAATAAAAACAATTACACAATAAAGGTGCACAATATTAGTTCTGATTAAGACTTGTTTTTTAAGACAGAAATATATATATATATATATTTTTTTTTTTGGAAAAGGTATCTATTGCTATTGTGTAAATAAAGTAACGATTTGTGCAAACAGGAACACATAAGGCACAAAATATAAAATACATTAAAACCAAATATTGCATTCATCTGTTCATATGTTGTATTGATTTAAACCGAGCATGATTGAGATAAATAGCTGAAACTAAATGTTTTAATGTTCTCTATGTGGTATAGCACAGTTTCTTGGTTTAAAGTTTCTTGGTTTCTTGGGTTAAAACACTAATTTAGTGCTTCATAAAATACAGTCGCACCTCAAAGTTACAGATTTTCTTATTCATACCGAATCAGTGTCTCTCTTGAATTTCTTGAATGTTTTAAAGGGTCAAAGTGATGTCAGCAGTTTCTGTGCTGGACTCCTTTCTTTTATTTGGAACTGGACACATATCCAAAGGTATTAGATGGAGCATTAGTGGATGCGAAATCGGGATGATAAAGCAAGAGATGGAAAAAACGTACCCAAGCTTTGATTGATGGCGCAAGCCTCAACATTTCAGAGGGCATTCTTACCCATTTAGTGATTCATCTATCTTTTTCTTCATCCATCCACCACTTAGCTGACTTTTTTCCCCCTCAAATTTACTTCAGAGAATAATCACCTAGGATATGAACTGCTGAGTGTTCATCCTGACTGCTGACTTTTCAAACACCTCTGGCAGACACTCAAAGTGCTTGGGAGTTGGCTGGTTAGACGGAGGACTTGTAGTGCCAAGAGCCTCACGGCTGCTAGTATTTGTCGCTTAGAGTTAAAATTGGAGGGCTTGGGTCAAGAAAGGTTCACCCTCTCCACTCATTTACAAAAACTCGGGTGGAGGATGCTTAATGAATCAAGTCGTAATGTGCTATTGGAAAAGGAGACATAAATTTAGGTTTCACTCTAGAATGGAATCTAATGATGATAATAAATGTCTAGAGATGACAGCTGGTGGTAGAAACAATTAATGGTGTCACCGCTGTACAAAGCAAATTAAGATTTTATTCAGAAACTATTGTTTTTACGTTATCTTCCTTAGAGTTAGTTTAATGAAGGAATGGATTCATCCTCAGATCATTTAAGGGGGTAAAAAGGACGAATACGTGTGTGTGTGTATGTATATATGTA
>JAUZNJ010036847.1:0-11699 GCA_034780135.1 Jordanella pulchra
CCATCCATCCATCCATCCATCCATCCATCCATCCATCCATCCATACATACATACATACATACATACATACATACATCCATCCATCCATCCATACATACATATGAAGTCAGGATGGGTGAGCATGCTGGATCTATTCACCTTATCAGCAGTGACTTTTTGTTTGTTTCTGTTTTTGTTGTCTTCTCTTTTGAATCCCGACCACCGTTGCAGCACCGTTGTTCATATTTGGCAGATAAAAAGACGAAATTTAAACTATCTAAGGAAGATGAACGTCTTGAAAGTCTGAGATTAGAAAATCTGAGATTTAGACATGCATTTCTGTGACTGCACTGGCAGTCTCCATGCTGAACAACACAGCGCATTAAAGGGAAAACTGCTGGAAAAGAAAGCCTTCAATTGCAAAATTGAAATTCCTTTTCTTAAATGTCGGCTTTGTTTTCGTTCAGGTTCTGGATAAATACAATCCTCCTGACCACTTCCTGCCAGAGTCCTACACCTGTTTCTTCCTGCTCAAGCTGCCCAGGTATTCCTGCAAACAGGTGCTAGAGGAGAAGCTCAAATACGCCATTCACTTCTGCAAGTCCATCGACACGGACGACTATGCCCGCATTGCCCTCTCTGGGGAGCCTGCAGCTGACGACAGCAGCGAGGACTCCGATAACGAGGATGCCGACTCATTTGCCTCTGACTCGACACAGGACTACCTAACCGGACACTGAATTTTCTACAGCTGCGTGAATCCTGCTAAAAATACAGGCAGTCTGCTGAGGAACAAACTTCTGTTGGGTAATGGGGGGGGCGATGTGCAATGACTTTAGAAAGTTATAAGCTAACAAGTGAAAAAAACCTTCAGTTTAAGTTTAAGATGAAGTGGAGCGATCAGCTGCACATGTTTGTTGTGTTACACACAAATAAATATATTACAGTTACAGCCTAGCACTGTGGTAGATTTCTCCCTTCTGGTTTGTGTGAATTACCCATCCCTAGACTGTATATAGAAACTGATGTGTGCTAACAGTAGTATTCCTTTTTTTAAGTAAAAAAACACATTTCTCTATAAAAAAAAGTGTACAAAAACATTTTTAAATTCAGTTTTTCTCACCCAGCTCAGTCCAGTCAGAGCCCACTCATTGTAAGATTTCTGTATTTACCCGCTACTGTCCACCAAGTTCGTCCACTGTCTCCTTAAAGAATGTAAATGATTGTGCCATTTATTCACAGGTCTCATTCCTGCATATTAAATGTTAATACATTTCTGTTAATAAAGTGAATTATAATACTTAACAGTGAGTTTTGCTTGATTTATCTTCTGCTGTAGGGTTGAGTATCGATTCCAATTTCAAGAATTGATTTGATTTAGAATCGATTATTTTTCACCCAACCTCAGAATGGAACGCTGGTATTAAAAAAGTTATTTAAGCTGTTGCCAGAATTGCATGACTACGTAGTTATCCAACTTATCTCCACTAGTATTTTAATTAACATTCAACACCAAAATAAAGTAATAGTCATTAATGGCAGCTGTAAGAACAAATCAGTCTTAGGTTAAAGGCATCGTCAGATGGCCGCTCACACTGAGCCTGGTTCTGCTACAGGTTTCTTGCCCTCTCAACTGTCACTCTATGCACGCTCGATGTGAGTGATTGCAGAAGAGTCAAGGACAAAAAGCAAGCAAATATCTACTGTCTGTACATGCTGAACCATGAGGAGCAAATCCTGCAAGTCAATAACTGGATGCAATCAGCTGGTTTTTCCTTAGAAACGTTTTCCAATATTACTGGATGTTGGTGGATTTTTCTCTATAAAGCGCCTTGAAATGACATACATGTTGTGGATTGGCACTATATAAATAAACCTAAATTGAAATCTTGTCAGGTGAGATTATCTTGGACAGATAATGTCTTTTGACAACCTTTACCATCAGATTTAGTGTTTTTAGCTTTTTATTAGAGATCGCTTTATAGGTGTTACAACCTTCCCAGGGAAGGGGTTGGCATTTTTTATGAATCTGTTCTGTGTAATCATATTTAAATGATGCGGCCAATTAGCAGAGAGATGTGTGTATAAACCATGATGTTGATAGAAAAGTGTTTTAACATCCCCAGTCTTCCCTATATATTTATTTCTAAACAACTCAAAGTATTTCAAATTTCCATCATTTTTGGGTTAAATCCACCTAAGGATTCTTAAGATCCATGAAGTTTGAACCACTACACTTTCCCTATAGGGGCAGACTTTTCAGCTTGTGTGTGGGTTTTAAATGCAATAGTTTTGAAATGCGATGCATATAACACAGAGTATCCGTATAGATTTTGGAGAGACAAGTACACAGCAAATTGATACAAGCATTTATCAAAATAAGATTTATATCCTGGATCATTTTTCCCCAAATAAATCTTTTGAAACATGGTTCTCCAGATTAGACCTAATGTTTCAACGCAACACATTGAATGCAAAATAAAATAAAAAAATACAAGTACTCTAACTTTGACACTGCTATACAAAAATACTATTTTTAATCTATGTGATTTAGGTTCTCGATTTTTCCGATAGGACCATACCTGGGCTTGAGTCATGATTTCCTTTTGTTTCGGACCAAAAGATGAGAGTAGTAGGGCAGATTAAAGAAATCTCTCATTACCTGTGTGGCATCAGCCATGTAAGATGGGGGCCGCAACTCGATCAGGAGTTAAAGGGAAACAGTGGTCAGAGGAGAAATCTAGACTTCTACTCAGAGACATATAGTTTTACAAGTTTTACAAAGCTCATTTGAGCTTGTGTGTTTGTTTGTTCCTATAGAATTATGAGAACCTCCATGAAGTCACGAGAAACAGAGTTTTATAATAGCTTGATTTGGCTTTAAAATCATAAGCATTCCTAGAGGACTTAGTGGCCTTTTCCCCTGTAATTACTACAGAGTACATTATTCTGCTACAAGTCAGGTGCTGTTCTCAACAGTAGAGCCTGGAGCTGGGGGCGGGTGGGGGGGTTTCAACACTGGCTTATTCTTTCATAGAATCAGTGAGAATCAAAACCATTCAGATATATTGAAAAGTAACTTTTGGTTCTTCTTCTTTTTCTGACCCAAATAATCCAAATCAAATTTTGTTTCAGCCAATTTCAATAAAAGCTGTTTCTATTATTATCAGAATTAAGTGAAAAAAAAGTATTTTAGGTCACCAACATGGCAAAAACGGATTTAAAAATAACCTCTGAAAAAGCCTAAGCCAACAAATAATTCTCATAAAATAATATATGTATATTTTCAAATTAGAGTTGTCAATAAAATTCTTACAAATAAAAAAACCCCCAACATTTTTGAATTTATCAACTTAGATAGGTTTTTTGTAATATTTGTTTTACATTAGACATTCCTTAGCGATTTATTACAGATTTTCTGTTCACTGCATGTTAAACTTGTTTCGAGAAGAAAAAAAAAACGGATGATGTGGAGGTTTTAAAAACAGATGTACCGAATATGATACATGGGATACGGAAAAAAAAAATCCAAATAAGGTGTGTTTTATATATATATATATATATATATATGTATAGAAAGAGAGAGAGAGAGAGAGAGAGCCCTTAATTTGGGCTGTATGGTGAGGCAGTGGTTAGCGCTGTTGCCTTGCAGCAAAAGGTTCTGGGTTTGATCCCGGCCTGGGGTCTTTCTGCATGGAGTTTGCATGTTCTCCCCGTGCATGCGTGGGTTCTCTCTGGGTACTCTGGCTTCCTCCCACTGTCCAAAAATATGACTGTTAGGTCAATTGGCATCTCTCAATTGTCCCTATGTGTAAGTGTGTGTGTGCATGGTTGAACGTCTTTCTGTCTCTAAGTGTTGCGACAGACTGGCGTCCTGTCCTGGGTGTACCCCGCCTAACGCCCATAGTCTGCCGGAGATAGGCACCGGCCCAACCGCGACCCTGACAGATGAAGCGGTATTGAATTGGTTTATTAGCAGTAAGGCTCTTCTTGATGTTTCCCTTCAGTATACGGAGGAGGTTCACAGCTCCAGCTGAAATACAACCTTAATATTAGATTTGTTACATTAATTTTTTTCATGTTAAGTGGTTTGGAATTTGAGCACTCTCTATAAGCCTTCGCTGCTGTCATTAAAGGAATCTATTTGATATTAATAAAAATACATCCTGCCTTTATGAAAAATGTCCTTCCTATTTAATAAAGAGAAAATATGGAATTCAACTTATCCTGACGTCACACTGCTCTAAACATCTTTGCTCGAAGCTGTGATTGTCCATGTGATTTCTCTTTTCTACTTGATAACTCTCACATCCACCCACAAGACCAGAGTGCAGTCAGCCCCCCTGGACATCTCTTGTGCGCAGCTTTAATCCTGCTCTTTCTCAGGCAGCCCTCAGTCCAGACCAGGTGACTCCAGTCAATAGGAAACATTGTCTCCACTGATTTCTAAGAATGAAGGAAGCAGATGCTGTAAACTCCCATCAACATTCAGAGTAAATTGAAATACAGTTTTGCATCAGACTTAGCTTCACTGGAAGAATCATTTTTAGAGAGGGTGGTTTTGGTTCTGATTATATTTTATTTCTAAGATCCTGTTAATCTGCTTCACTGGAGAGTTTAAGAAGAAATTTTGAGAAGAAATGAAAATCTCTAGTAAAATGTGAAGTGAAGGGAAACAAGTACACAGTTCAAGAAGTTCTGGTTCTGAATAAGAAATTAAAAAGTGTAATGTATATTTGCATTCCTCCACCAAGAGAAGAGATTTTTAAGGTTATGTTTTTACAACCTTGGTACATCTAATCCTCACATGCTTGTCCACTCCTCTTTCAGAATTGCTCGTGCACAGTCAGACTGAAAAGCTGTTTAACTCAATCTATCTAAACAGTTTTACTTTACCTGCCGTAGTAATGCATTCCCACAGCATCATATCATGCCCATCATGCTCTGGTAGGTTTACAAGTTTAAGCCCTGTTAAGTTTATAATGACGGACTAATAAGTGCTTTTGACCTCATCCCGGTCTAATGATCTGACTAAAATACAACAAAATATTCTTGGTTGCATCTGAAGACACCTCTATTATGGGTAAAAAGGGGACTTCAATACAAATGCACAATCAAATACTTCTATTTCTAGAAATTTTTAGTAACCATGAATCATTTTTCTATCTCTTTGCAAATATGTGAGGAACATATGAATGTAACCAAACTCTTGTTTTAAAGATTGTAGCTGTAATGTAATTAAATGTGGACTAATGAAGGCAAAGAGAAAGTTTTTTGCACCTTAACCTTCATTTAGGAGTTCGGTTCATCTTGCTGAAGTGCAATCAGGTTTTGCCGCTGACCATCGGGGGGTTGCTGAGGAAATTGTCTATGATAACAGAGGGGTTGGGCTGCAAAAAAAAAACAAAAAAACAAAACTTTCAGCTACGTTGGAGTGGAAAAGTTTGTTTTTTGAAGCTGCTTAAGCATGGAACCACCCACTCCCCACCTTCCCTCCCTGGCTCCACCACACTCTCATTGTTCTGGAGCATCTCCCTCTTTTGCTGGGGAGCGCGCAGGAGAGAAGAAACTCCTCACCTTCTCTTGTTTTCAGCCACGCCTGGAAAAAAAACCAAAAAACTCCTCATCTCTCACCAGCTAAAAAAAGAAACAAACAGAAAGTTAAAAACAATCCCTGGATTTGTAAGTGCATAAAAAGTAAATAATATCCTTTTATTTGTATTTATCATCCTTCACATCACCTTCGTGTCTCTTCATCATCATCATCATCCAAAGCGACTTGTGTTTCTGTTTGCCACGGTAAGTTAAACAACCTTACTTTGTTTTAATTCATTAGCAGCGTTAAAAATCTAACTTTGAAGTTAACCTTGAACGCAGCATTGGGGAGAAAGCAGCAGCAAAATAACTCAGATGTTGATTCCACTCATTAGCAGTCAGTCAATTCCTATTCAATAGATGACATCTGTCAGTTATAAGGTGTTTCTATTCAGTTCGTATTTGGGTAGTTTGCTTTCAGCCTTGAATCTTTAATTGCTGTGAACAAAGCTGGAAAATGAAAAGAAAGCAGTTTGTTTTTGACGTCAAAGAGAGCCTGTGGGCCCGGCACCAAACAAACCGCTCATTGTTTCTCAGGATGGAGCCCATCAAAAGCATTAGACTACTGTGTTACATTAGACAGAATTAACACAAATCCCAATAACGAGCTGATGCTACGTTAGAATTAAAATCTGGTATCCATAATGTCTATTTTGTACATAATAAATATATAAACGACTAGTGTTTTATATGCAGATAGGTGTGATTATATCTCTGCTGACGTTTTTGTTGAGGTATTTTGAAGCTATGTGGATTTTTGACAAAGCTTTGATTCACTTAAAAGGCCAACTGTTGCATGAGTACTCCTGTAGCTTTTCACGTGAGCTGCATGTTTGTTTCATGCAACCTTCAGTCTATAGACGACTGTGGCTGGTTTTATTTGCAGTAGGGATATCTTTTAAATATTTAGTTTTAGGTTTTAACAGAAAATCTAATATCTGTTAAACCATGAGAGCTTATCTCATGGAGTTCTACAGAATACATCTTTCTTAAGCCATCTTTAAAAGTGGCTTCAACCAAAAGTTATAAAAAAGCCACCGATTTTAGGAGCTATAAACAACTTTTTTTATCATCTTGAAGTTTTGTAGTGTTTGCAAACACAAATTTGAATCATTTTTATTAGAGTTTTACTTCATAGAAAAGTACAAGAAAAGATTCCAGCAAATACAGTAAAGGACAAAAGTGAAATGAATAGGATACTTTTCTATAACAGTGTCAGGAAAACTGATTAATAGCAACCAGGAGAGGTCATTTTTAAATTCTGCCACAGATTCCCAAATTTATTTATTGGAGATCTGCACTTTGACTAGGCCATTCTATTTCCTGGTAATGCTTTGATCTAAGCAGCTAGTGCACAAAACTTTTATCCTGAGGGTCAGACTGAAAAAAGAAATCTAAAGGTAAAATTGGCCTCTTTTTAAAAATTATTTAACTTTTTTACTTAGATTACAATATGAAACACAAAACATATTGATGAGAAAAACAAAGTAGGACTAGTTGGATTTTTGGTGAAAACCTCAGCTAGAAATACTTTTTGTTCTAAAACATGAAAGAAAAAAAAAAAACCCAAACAATTTCCCTAAAGTTTAAAGGTAGATTTTTTTATTCTATTGTGTTATTTTGGAATTTTGGAGACTTTGTGCTCATCTTCAAGAACAGGATACAGAATACTCTTTTCTCAAACACTTGCTGTATTAAGACTATAGTTTAATAATTGAATCCACCCAGATTTGATATTAAATAAAAAACCATGAATCAATACTGTGAAAGACAGTTGTTTTGTTTTGGTAACATATTAGTGGCTAACAACCAAAGGTGTAACTTTAGGTCTCCCACTGGGGGGTGTTACTGTCTCTGATAGTGTTATGTCATTCATGGGCTACAAAAATGAAAATTGCAATGCTTAATAATTAGTCATTGTGTTTTTTTTTCCCTCTTTCTTTTAAAAAAGAAATGAGGCTGTCATTAATGACATGAAAAAAACATCTAATTGCTTTTATAATATAAAATCTAATGTCAATTTTGACATTTTTAATTCTAAATGTCTTCTTGTTGCTGTGGCTATATGATCAGAGAAACAAGTCAAACCCATCCCCACAGCATGATGCAGCCGCCACCGTAGTTGCTCAAGATAATGCACACACTTTAGATATTCAGTTGCTGGATATGTTAACTATAAATCATTATTCTTCAGTTTCACATTCAAACACTATGTTTTTGGGCAATAACATGAAACATACAATGGATTTCCTGGTAAAAACAAATAAATGGCACAAATAAAAAAGACATAGCCATACATCAGCAGTAGAAAGATGAAAGCTATTGCTGCTAGATCTGGTTCTGTTAAGTAGTAAGGAATTAAAATATCATTAAAAAAAAATAGTTTCAGGCAGCAAAGCGGCTGCTCTTCAATCTCTTCATTCATACAGTGGATCATATGACTCCAGGCAATAAAACTGCAGGAGTGTAGCACCTGACTGCAGTTTCTTCTACTTCATGAATTCCGGTTTCTCTCTCTAGTCTCATGTTATTCTGGGCTATCGTGTAACTGGTGAAATCACACAACTCTGTTAGTGTTATAGGAACAAGGCAACAACCGGTTTCCCTTTTTCGCTTCTCAGTTAGAACCTTACAATAGTATTTATACCTCCTATATTTTGTTTTGTATATGTTTTAATATAACAACCGTGAACCTCAATAAGTTTTACTGGGATTCTTTGTGACAGACCATCATAAAGTAATGCTTTACTGTGAAGCAGAAGTAGAATTGTCCGTAGTTTTTCGTTAGTTTACATATGACTACCAAAAGAGTGGGGACCTCATTTCCAATCAGCACCTGCAAAAAAACTTGTCTGAACCACCTTTCGATTGTAATCAGAGGTTGAAAATTATTATATTTTTTTATATATTAATTAATATTTTTCTTTCTATCTTCTAGACCTCAAAATGTATTTGGAGAACAAAAGCAACCTTGAGATTGAAATGTCTCAGACATCTGCCCAAGGCCATCAGGGCAGGAATAGCCTGAGGTCTCCAGAGGCCGTTGCTGGAAATTTCGGGGAGCTGCGTCTGCTGCAGGGGATCTCAGAGAGAGGAGACACTCAGAAGCTCCAGCCTGCAGGGCAGTGTGTTATCCATACAGATGACTTTGTTCCAGTTCGACAAGAAAACGGGTATGTTGCTGCAGGTATTTCTGCTCATCTGTGGTCTTTGACAGGAAACTAAAGTACTCTCAAATAAAAAAAAGGTCTTTTTTAGATTGTAGTTAAACCTGGTTTTGTTATTTTTGGATTTGCAGCCAAGCTGGTCAAATTTGTGTGAAAACTATAAAGGGATTTGTTGTTCAAGTTTCTTTTTTCTTTTCTTTTCTTGTCTTTTCTTTTATTTTCTTTATACCCCCACTTTTGAAAGAGCACATTTATCTTTCTGATTTTCAGGCCGTTATGAAGTCAGCAGTAAAACAAACCATAAGTAAACTTTGCAGTCCCTGGGTTCTCTCTAAAGGTTTTTACTGCAGTATTACCAAAGATTTATTATAATCTTTCAAATCCTCAAATGTCTGAGTTTTGTTTTTTGGCCAATCAAGGTTGGTCAATGTTGGGCTCTATTTGGTCTAAAAAGATGCTTAAAAAAAGAAGAAAAAAAGAGCTTGGATAGTCAACAGATTCTTTCCCAAGTTAGCGCAAAGTAATGATGTTAAAATCAGAACAAAACAGACCAGCTCTCAAACAACAGAGTGTTTATGTGGACAACTTTACGCCCTCTTTCTTTCAGTCCCGTTCTCATGTTTTAATGTTAAACAAAAAACAGCAATAAGGCATACAGCTTGTTCTTTCATCCAAATCAACTCCTGTGTGATTAGATCATAGTGGTCATGTGTCCATGAAGGAAACCCAGACACCCCACACCCCAGAAACACTTCCTGGTTCCTATAAAGGAAACCAAGGAACTCCTCAGCATTATGCAAAAACCCAACTTACAGGACATTTACTACCTTTATTCTGTTACTTCAAAGGCTTCTCAAACACAGAATCACCCTAGTGAAGTACTTTATGTACCTCTATAATCTGAAGCGTTGTTTTGGTTGGAGCTTGGGTCTGAAAACCTGGGACACAGTGGTCTGAGCTGAGCTGTAGAACTAAAAGAAACTTATGAACAAGACTAAAGAAAGTGAAATACTTGGTAACACATCTGAAGCCAGTCCTGGAGAAATAGCTTTTTGTGGAGTTTTGAGGATTTACTGATTATTTATTTTATTTATTACTCTGTTACACCACATGCCATTATCCACTGATGGTAGTTTTCTCTGTGATGGTCTTCTGGGTATTATGTTTAAGGCTTCCCATATTCATTTTGTTCTATCATTGGCTCATTGTTTTTGTATCTCCAAACATTCAGTACCTATTTGTTAATGTTCATTTTTTCCTGTGCTCGTTCAGTCTCATTCCCTCAGTTTTACCTATCTGCCTCCTCTGCCACATCGTTGTATGTAAGCATCTTAGGTTATTTTGTTCCCTGCTGGATTCTTCTGTTATACTCATCCCATTATTTCTTATGTTTCTTTTATTTAATCAAGGGGTCTACATCTCCCGTCTTTAAGGGCTTATATCCTTCACATTTTAGAAGTATTACTGCTCCCACAAACCTCAGAGATCAGAGATTAATGAGAAGCTGCTGAGGGAGTCCAGCCATTTCATTCAGATGTGTTGAAGTGACCATGTGATTTTTCAGCTTTTTGGTCCACCGTAACCTCTTTACATGATAACAAATATATCTAATGTGTAAAATTGTATATTTACATTAAAAGGAGGAGGGAAAAAGATGTTTTTGGCTTAAGTTTAGTAAAAATAGCACCTGTTTTTCTGCTTTTTTGTTGTTGTTTTTTATGTTTGGTTTGTTTAAAAAAATAATTATGTAAGGAATTTAGAAATTACCAGCCTTGGATTTAGTTTTCTGTGTGCTACAACTTTCCCAAATGGTTATAACACTTTTTTTTTTTTCACAGATTCCCTGTTCAGTCTAGATTCAACCAGTGATTTTTTTTACCAGTTTACGTCTTATGGAGGAGCACCCATAATATATAAAAAATCCCTTATCACTCTCAGTTTTTGATGTCAATTTAGAGTTACGTGTTTCCAGTAAGAGAAAGTGTTTCAGAGTAATTTGTTGTCTTGTTTGTGCTGGACTTTCTGTAGGATTTAAGATGAAACAATAAATCAGTTGCATGACGCCAGACCTGAGCTTCTTTCCCCCGAAGCATCCATCAGGTCATACAAAGACTGATCTGTTGGATTCAGACCAACAGAGGTTATGTGAGGCTAATCCACTGATGCTGACATTGTGCCAAGTTATCCAAGAAAGCTGCATCTTCTTTTTTCACTTTTCAAAAAAAGAGTAAAACAGACAGTAGCCGTTGAAAAAAATAACAGATGCAGCATTTTGGAAAATCTCATATTGTCATTGATTAGAATTCAAACTGAGTGCAGTAAAACTGTTTTACAGATATTTTTTGAATTAACAAGCTTTGTACAAAAAAAGGCAGACGTGGTCAAACCCTCATTTAAAAGCATCATGTTTCCTGCTCCTATTTGCTTCAATTATTAGAAAAAAAACCATAAAAAGATTAACGGCCTCCCTTTCTTCCCACTGGATTAAAGACATAACAAGATTTAAAATCACACATGCAGAAAGACATTACATTTGACCTCCTGCTAGGTCAAATGTAAATCCCTAAATCCTGCAGAGATGCGCCGACATAGAAAGGACTCAACATTCTTTTTGAACTCTGAACATTCACACAAACTGAAATGTGTGTGGAGGTGGGTGTCTATCCCAGGCAAGCTCTCCTGTGGGGGTGTGGGGGGGCTAATCTCATGCCCATGGCTGTGACGTTATTGGGATTAAGCTGGGAGTTTTTCTTTTTTTCTTTTGATATCTTTGTGTCTCCTTGACGGAGGACTGACTTTAAATTTTGTTTCGATTTTTTAACATTCTAATTCAAAGATTATATTCAATTCAATTCAATTTCAATTCAGTTTATATGGCGTAAAATCACAACACATGTCATCTCAAGGCACTTCACAAGGACAATTCATTCAAATCACACAGTCAGATTAGTTAAAAGT
>JAUZNJ010036848.1:0-11699 GCA_034780135.1 Jordanella pulchra
ATCTATCTATCTGTCTGTCTGTCTGTCTGTCTGTCTGTCTGTCTGTCTGTCTGTCTGTCTGTCTGTCTGTCTGTCTAGAAACTTCACTGTATTTCTTTCTGCTTCTGCAGTGCTTGTTTGTTCTGCCTGCTACTCTGCTTTCCCTCCTGTTGTTCTTCTTTTACTCTCCCAGATATTTCTCATTTCTCTTGATCATCTCTTCTGGTTTGTCTGTATGTTATCCACAATGTCTCCCTAAGTATTCTTTCCAGCTCTTTTTGTCCCAATATGGCCTCTTTGGTTGGACTCCCCATTGTCCAGGCTTTGCTCCATTATCTACTTTATGGTGTGTGTCTCTCTGCTCTCAGAGCTCACTTGTGCCTGTGTAAGTCTTTAAAACTTCTACATTTTTTTTTATCTGGCTTTTGAGTTCTTCTCTGCGATGTAGTCCTACTGACACTTACCCGCTTATGATAGATGTAGCTCATTTAAATGGCTTGGTTACCTTTTAGTCTTATTATATATAGTTTGCAAATTCTCAACAGGGTTGAGGTTACAGCCTTTTTATTCCAAAACAAATTTTAAGGTGTGTTTTTGTCTTGTTGGAACACCCAAACATGTCCCAGTTACAAATGTCTATGTGAAATATGTCTCTGTGGCCTCGGGGCAACTTGTGGCCCTTTCAATACTTGTGTGCAAGTTATTGGTCCAGAAGCAAACAAAGGATTTCCACATGCTTGATCTGTGCAAAATTCCACTCTAATGTCAGCTTTCAGTTAGACAGACCTACATCAGAGCATACTGAATACAAAATGAGCAGACAGGTTAAAAACAAATTAGTTGTCCCCTAATCATTCGCACAAGACAGTACACTAGTGTACAATCATCTATTCAAAGGTGAAGCAGTTTGGAACTACCAGTTCTAAGGCTCTAGCTGAAAAGACTACACCTGGAGGCCTTCTTAAAATGTCATAAAATGACAGAAAGACAAAAACAATAAAAGAAACTTAAAATCCAGGTGCAGGCGATTGGTAAAACTTGCTTCCCACCTTTTTTCCTTTCTTTTCAAATTCATAGTTCAAAAGATTCACAAAAATCCATTAATTTCAACTCGGTTACAAACTTGGATGTTTTCATACATAAACATGGCTCAGTATAGCAAGTATTTTGGAAGTTTTTTCAAATTAATATTTAAGACATTGTATATTTGACTTTTTTTTTATTAAAGCAGATTGCAAGGTATTTTCATGGTTAAGATTTAGGAATGACTGAAATACACTTTAATACAATTCTGTGAATGTTAGTATTTTTCTAATTGTGTGTTTCATTTATTTTTTAGAAATCCTAAGAAAAATCCCAATATCTTTCAATCTGGGTAAAAACAGATAGAGTGTCCTGCTTGTATTTTTAATTCAAGAATATTGACCCCCACCCCCACCCCAGGCAAAATGTTTTCACTGCACAGGTCAATGTGTTCATTTAAAATTAAGTTGAAAAACTTTTGAAGGAATCATTCCCAACCCACATTTTCTTTTGACCTGTTGCATCGACAGACAGCAGACCCTCAATATGATGCTACAACTACCATATTTTAGAGTTGGCATTACATTGACTCAAACATGCTGCTTGTCCATGTTGCTAAAAGAAAATCTGTCTTTTTTTCCTCAAAACTTAAAACCACATTTATATTGGGGCAGGCACTATTTGCTTGCTATGAATCCATGTAGATGTGAAACTTACTTTAGTGTAGAAGGCAATGGTGTTCAACCAGTTTCTTGCTCAGGACCAGCTTAAAAACTGGCGCTGTCTGAATTGTTCATAAATATTGTGACTCATTTTCATTGTAGAGGGAAGCTTAGATGGATTTAGTTCTTCCAGTAGAGCAATGATTTAAATCACACTTCAAAACTAAATGAAAACTACTGATCCTTTCAAAGTAGGGGTAAGAACAGGGAATTTACCATCTATAATTCCTATCCTGTGTTGTAATAATTTAATCCCAAATTAAGTTAAAATTGTTTTTGAAAATCTTTACATTTTTATGTTTAATCATTAAGGCTCGAAACAGGGTGTGTTAAATGCATTTCAACTTGGTGAGACTCACACAAAGAAAAGTTTGAGTTAGAAAGATTTTATTGACATTAGTGAAATAAGTTATTGGGGCTCGGACACCAGCAGATGACTTTGATGGTCGGACTTGACATGTGCCCTGACCAATAGCTTATGAAAAGAATAAGACAAGTCTTCCCCCCCAGGGCCTGAACACTGGTGATGCAATATGCTGGTGGACGAGTTGAAATGAGAATAGCCTGAGAGTTAGGGGGGAGGTAAGGCGGAGGTGGGGTAATGTTCATCTGGTATGTAGTAAAAAAGCAGGATGAGAAGCCTTTGAAGGAGATTTTAGACTGGCTTCAGAGGGGGTGCAGTCATGATGTCAATTGGCTGGGGCTTTGAGTGTAACAGATCTTCAGGTGATCCAGATGAAGCTGATAAGTGTCTTCCAGGTGGAACCTTCACTTCAACTTAATCTTAAAAACACTACTCAAGCAAATGTTAAGTGCATGTAAACTTCTGATTGTGTGGGTGTGCACTTTGGGTGGTAAGTTGTTAAAAGCCTTCTAACCCCGGTACCAGTGATCAATACCCACATCTAACATTTGAATGTGCAGGATGAGGGCTGATAATGGTCTGTTAAGGTAAATACAGGGTAAACAAACTAACTGGAGACTAAGCTTGTAAATTGCCATCTTAAAAACCATTCCAACTTCAACTCGCCAAGGAGGCATGTACTGTAAGAGATGGAGCCAATATCCTTCCCCACCAAGACAGTTATTGGTGTCAGATTTCCTTGGTGATGTTAAAATAACTTGATATGAATGTAGATTCAAACCTCAAATGCCATACATTTGTTGAAGATGAGCATGGCACCACACAGAAGGCTTTAGACACAAAAGTAGGATTTCAACAAATCTGCAGTATATTTGTATAAAACAGGCCTAGTACATGTAGATAGTGCTATAATACATCAATGCATACAATTAATTAGAAAAAAGGTTGATTTACAAATTAGCTGTGTCTCTTAAAAAAGGCAGGAATGTCAGAATTGTGGTAGAATGGTATCATCATAGATCAGGGTGTCAAACTGGTTCCAGAAAGGGCTGTGTGGCTGCTGGTTTTCTTTCCACCCAAGCAGTAGCACACCAGACTCCATTCATCTCATCAAGTGAGTCTAGTCTTAACCTGATGACTTGATGGGTTGAATGTAGTCTGATGTGCTACTGCATTGGATGGAAAGAAAACCAGAAGCCACACTGCCCTTTTTTGACCCAGTTTGACACCCTGATCTAGAGAGTTCATTTCAAAACACAGAACTGGTCATAGAAAGATGGGATGAGCAGCGAGGCACAGTCTCAGGTATGTTTATTGGTTCTTTACCAGCATCATAAAGTGTGGAGTAATTTGAAATTCAGAGCTGTTATAAATAATTTTGAAAACAGAAGCCAAGCTATTGTATCAAACTGCTGGTTTGGCAACACTCTAAGACACTGAAAGATTATTATATTCATCGCTGCAACACTGAATGAGTTTCTTTCTTCGGGTTCACCAGTATATGGCTATATTAGGTATTTTTAGAAAAGCAAACAGACATACCTATTAAACTTCATTTTCTTTTCATAGTAAACCGTAAAAAACTCGCAACCACTTTGAGTTTTAAACATTCCAGTTGTTTCTAGATTTTTTTTTACTGCTTATCACACACACCTGTGAAAACTCAGGTCAAATTTAGAAAAAAGTTTTGTAAATAATATATTCAAATTAAACTTGAAATTATTGAGAAATTGTTTTTGTTTCCTTTGACTCCACATTTGATGTGTTTTTTTTTTTGCTCACCAAAGCAACTAAAATTGATCATGTCTGCCTACATTTCATCACTGCCTTCTCCGGGAATTACAATCCCAGGCATCGCAGGCTGATCTCCCTTTTATGACTGGAGTTTCTTGCAAAAGTATTAACAGCTTCAATCTTTTCACGTTTCATCACACTCTTGCAACAGCAAGCTTATTTATTTGAATTTTTTGTAATAGTTATATATTTTTTACAGTTCAAAACCTTTTGCGATGAAAAATCTAAAATGTTTTTGTATGGATTTGTATTTAGGCAGCTTAGGTGCCTCTCAAAAAGAAACTAGAAGAACCAATTTTCTACAGAACCATATTGACTGTAAATCTGTATTATCGATTCTTAGAAAAAGCACAGCTGTTCTCTGAAGTCTTCAGACGTTTGAGGAAAAAACACTGACAAACAAACAGTCATAAGGAGCAGGGGTCACAGCCTGCAGGGATGGAATTCAGGAGAAGTCTGAAGCAAAGCTAGTGTATAAAACAGAAAATTAAAAGCTTCAAAGTAGTAGACTTGCTTTATGATTGAGTAATGTAGGTCAAATGTTAGAGCGGTCCAGACAGAGTCCTAAAATTCTAGACTTGAAACTTTATGTCAACAGATACGCTTCATCCAAGCTAAACCTCTTGAGCTAATTTGCAAAGCATAACAGACAGACATTTTACTCTCTAGGTGTGCAAAACTAGTAGAATCATAAGCCCAAGAGGGAAGTGAAAGTTGGGCTCAATGCAGATGCATGACCACAATTTCCTGACTTCTTTTTTCCTACAACTTCACACTTGGTGTTGGTTTATCGCTTTAAAGTATTTTCCTTCCTTTTTTGTGTCTATAACATGGTAAAATGTAAAAAAGTTTATACAGTTAAGAATACTTTGCAATGTGTATTAACAAAATAACCAGAGCCAAGACTGGCCTTTGCTTGGCACCAGAGTGTAATGTTATTGTTTTGCAAAAAAAACACAACACACAGTAAAAAAAAGTGGAGGAACGGCTTTGTCTGCTGTTAGGTGAGTTTATGTTACAATGACATCCAAAATTTCTTAAGATTTAAAGTCTCTTGAAGACTAGGACAACCTGTTAAGTAAAGATGTCTTGTTAGAATCTTTTAACCACATGACCTTTCCCAATAGGCAGCTTTACATTTTTATTTTTGTCATCCACTCATTGGGCTTTAACTTTGTAAAGGCCACTTTTAGACATTTACACACAGTCTTCTTCTGGATTTGAAAATATATGGTCTCACGGAGGCTGTGGAGGGCTCTTTACTTAAATACACAAGTATTCACCATATCTGTGAAGTGGTTCAGCTTTTTGCCTGAGGACACTTCAAAATGCAGAGATGTTGGTACTGAACCCTGCGACCCTCTGATTAGCAAGAAATTTCAACTATTACTGATCCACAGCTGGCCTGCAGAATTATTCTAAAATCCAGCTTTTTAAACACTCATGGAAGACATCTTAAGACATTATCAAGTGTCTCTAGACTGTTTTCATCTCAATATATAAAAAGTAGAATTCACAAAATAGGACATACATGTCCTTAGAAAAGTATTGATACGTCTTTCCACATTTGTGACAAATATTTGGGAAGTAGCATGAAAAAATTGTGGGTTTTTAGGATTTTTGCTGATAAAATTCTCTGTACTCTGTAGCTTTGTGCTGCCACCACCACAGTCTGTTAGGGTTTGACTCGTCCAGCTTTGAATAAATAAAAATCTACTATTGTCCAATCCTCTTTGTAAAAAAATGAAAACTCAAATTCCACAGGCTTTCTCCCAGAACTGCATCCATTGTCCCATCAACCCTTTTCTGTCTGTAGGAGGAGGGACAGAGATGAAGGCATCTGATTGTTTTGTTTTTTTCGCTTGGACCGAATGACTGGGATTGGTCAGAGCTTTTAGAAGCTAATGGCTCTCACTCACATGAAATTTTTTTCTTTCCTTTTTCTGAATACGTAAGGTATTGACTACTCTCAGAATGAAAGGACCATTTCACTCAATATGACAAAAAGTGTTTTTGAACAAGATTATGAACTATAACTTGAAGTCTCTTGCATGAAAGTTATTCTCTTTGTCTTGATATGACCTAACCACGTTTTTCTAGTTCTCCACCAGAAAAAAGTGGCTTGTCCCCTTCAGATTGAAGGAGAGTTCCTGTCTGAAGTGGAGGAGTTCAAGTATCTTTGGACCATGTTCACGAGTGAGAAGAGAACAGAGTGGATATTGATAGATGGTTGGGTGCAGCTGCTGCTAAAATGTGGACGCTGTTGTGGTGAAGAGAGCTGGGAGAAAAAGGCAAAACTATTGATTTATCCATCTATATTCCTGCCCTCGGCTATGGTCATGAAATCTGCATCATGACTTGAAGGCTCAGGAGGCAACCCAAGACACAATGGAGGGACCATGTCTCTTTGCTGGCATGGGAGCTCTTTTAGCTTCCTCCAAATAGTTTGGATTTAACAGGTTTTTCTATTGTTTTGGTTATTTTTATTTTTTTTAAAGCTAAAGCAATGAAAGCAGTTTTAAAGCACCAAAAGTCCTATAACCAACTCTTTTATGGCTGAGCTATAAAGTTGCCAACTTCTTTCCATTGATGCTCTCTTGGATGCTTTCTAAACATATTGAGAGTGTAACTGTCCAAGAAAACTATTTGGTTATAAGAGCACACAAACCTTGTTATCAGTACTCATGGTGGATGTTTGCACACATGTGGAAGAATCAGAAGAAAACCGTATTTAAAAACCAGTGAAAATCAGAAAAAGAAAATAAAATAATTTATTCAGACAAAAAGGTTATATTTTCATAACATTGATAAGCACTAAAGTAAAGTTTTTAAGTATCAATGATTGATCTTAGCAATGCATTACACCAGTCTCTTGTCTTTTAAAATTCAAACTGAGGGATTCATACTTTGACTGAAATTGAATAACTTTTGCAGGTAGTCACTAAAAAAATCAAGGGCTACATTTCTAATATTCGTATTAATTTGTGTTACTGATTTCATTTCTAAAATAAACCGAAATAAAACATGAAATAACAGACATGAAATGAATCCTAAATGTAAAATTTAAATTTCTTACAGAAACTGATCATTTAAGCCGATGGTGTCAAATCTATGGGTCTCTGCAGTTATTTTAAATGATTTTGTGTTTCATTGGTTGTATAATTTTTCTTCAATACAAACCAGGTAATATCAGATTTGAATATGAGGAATAAAATAAATTCAAATTGAAAGATGAATATTTATAAAACAAGGCTTTCAGCTCACAGCCTTCCCAATTTTTTATTATTTTGTAACTAGTCTTTTTATGTGGATGATTTTATTGCTGTCGTTAGTAAGATTTTTGGAAAACTTAAAAAAATCTTACAGCTTTTTTTCCATGGAAAATTAATGGCCAAATGCGTACCTTTGCTGGGCATATCTATTGTGTTTAGTGTCATCAAGTTTAAAAGGATGTGGGAATAGTTTTACTCTATAATATTGACCATTTCCCTTCTTGCTGTTACCTGCCCGTTGGATAGTCACTATGAGTCTTGTGACAGAGCTTGCCCCACCACCTACTATGCTGAACTGGTATAGTCAGAACTGTGTGGAGTTTAATTCAACCTGAAGAGACTCTGTTTTATTGACATGAAAGAAATGTTATTTGGCGCTCGGGCTCCGGCAAAAGACTTTGATGCTGTGAATCCACATTTCCTTGGATGATTAATCTAGGAAAAGGATTAGAGTACTCCCCGGGGCTTGGGGACTGGTGGAATAAACCAGAGTGTTAGAGGGACTGAAAAAAGTCTAAGAGTGAGGGAGGAGATGGGAAGGAGGTGGGTGAAAGTTTGCTGGTGTGCTAGAGGGAGGCTATGCCAGGAGATACAGGGATCTTGAAAGATGATTGACTTTGGAGAAGTTGCTCAATTCTCTGAAACTTGAACAAGCAACGTTGCAGGTGGTTCAGGTGAGTCTTCATAAAAACACTATAGATGGTCATGGCCTTTAGAGCACAGACATACCCTCCATCATCATTCTGTGCGACTCTCCAGTAGCCGCCATGGACTCTTTTTGCCTTATGGACACCACCACCACCACTCAAGGCCTCAAGAGAGAGCTGAACATCCACTCAGGATGGACAGAAGGCTGCTTTCCATCAAAACCTCTTGCTACAAACAAACAGCTTCTTCCTGCCAGTAGCTAGCCTTATTAACAATTCCTGAGCTACTCACTGACAACTACTTTTAGCAAATAACACAAATATCTTAGCACAGTTAAATACTAATTTAATTGTACTGCTTTTAGTAATTACTGTATTGTTGTTCTTGGATGGGGTGTCCGGATCTGCAAAAAGTTTCATTATTGTATTATTATTTTCCCTTTTCTAATACAATTTATACGCAACTTACATTTGCTTGTTCTGTATATTTCCAAACTCATTTACATCAACTGTATATTAGTCTGTATACTTTAGAATCAAATATACAGTTGTACATGTGCAAGTACATGTGCTTTACAAGTACATGTAAAGTAGTTTGGCACTAGAGTGCTTTCTGATTCTGAAGTAAATTAACTCATACATAAAAAGTTTCATGAATAGAAACCAGCCATTCCTTCTACCCCTTGATGGAACTGAAATTAGAGTATTGCCCGATAAGCACATACTGTCTGTAGTAATGCAGCACACCAAGGCATAGCTTATATTCTCCACCCTCAAAACTCTAGAGGAAACCCCCATAATCCCTAAAGTAGAAAAAGACTTGATCAATGAGAAACATTAACCAAGTTCAATGTGCAAAAGCAAATTAAATGTGCACACTACAAATAGAAGAAATGCAATGTAACACTTTAAAAGAAGTATTTCATTTCTATGAATATAAATAAATATATAAATAAATAACTCTTTTTGAGGGTTACAGAGATTTACTGCACGGTTCAGGTTGGGGAATCAAACCCATCAATAACTGGCAGATAAATAGAACTTCTCCTTGTTCAGCTCAATCTATTGAACTTAATTTAACAATGTTTCTGAAACATTTTCTTTTATTCTTCCTCTATTTGCATTTTTTATTTTTTATTTTATTTTTTTTGCCAACACTGGGTGCTGTTTTGGTTGGAGGAAGAAGGAAATGTCTGTACAACAGTGGTGATACGGAGTGAAGGCATCTCGAGAAAATATGCTAATTTCACTCATAGTCCGAGTTCTTACCTGAACTCTGAACCTACTGTTGAACACAAACCATTAAGCACAGAGAGGTCTCACAGAATTTTTCACTGCTTTGAAAAAGTCAAAAGTGTCTTTGAAGGAAGATATGCATCTGAGCAACCAGCCTTCTTTTCTGACCTGGCAGCTCGATAGATTCTTGGAGGGTGGGTAATGGACCATTCAAACACTGTCATGGAAAGGTGGACCTCTCAAGCTTTTACACGAGCTGTGTCAGTGACCTGAATCTTTGCGGTGTTCTCTGGTGTGCACTCTTTCACCTGCGTGGCAGATTATCCAGCTGTCTGCTTACCCCAGCAAGGCCCCACGTTATGCCTGGAGGAGTCCAGGATTCTGCTGAGAGCATTAATGTGCTCCCCTGTTCTGCTGCGCAGGTGAATTAAATTAATATCCACTACAATTGTAGCTGTGCTATTTGGAGTTTAGCATCATTGCGCACCAAATGAAATATGAAGTGACTGGAGATGCCTTTCCAAGCTGATAATGTTTCATTATATTGAGATTGTTGGAACTGATTAAAAATGAGGAAATAGAGGGGAAAATATGTGCATACAAATCACATTTGTCTGTTGACATTTAAAGAGATGCATGTTTTTTTTGCTTAGGAAAAACTGAAATATGTTACATATTTACTTGGTATTGATGTTGTAACCTTTCAAGTGCAATTGGGCCACTAGATGGTACTAATGTATCACTGGTCAACCCTAACCTTTACAAAGGTTTACTGCCTTTCTGCCCCAGGTGACTGATATTGGTATTTCTGCAAAGCAGTCTGCCACTTCAATATGTGCTTCTTTTTCTCTCTGTTTTAGAAGTACTTCCAAACTCCAAACATTTTGTGATGGGTTTAAAAAACTATGTCTACTTCACTATGGATGGTATGTGAAGGAAGGCTATCTACATCTCAACAAAATTGCCTGTGTCATTTAGCAGGGACACACCACATAAAACAATGTTTTTTTTTTAAAGCAGTTGTTTCTCTGAATGCAATCCATTAATCTGCTCTGTAGACAAATATCAATATACTGAATTTGATTGAAGGGCTTCTGAATTTCATAGTTCTTGTAACTGCACCCCTTAACACAATTGCTCTCACTAGAAACTGCATGTATAGGCTGTTTTGACAGCAGCACAGAAGATTCAAAGCATGCCATCTAGCTTTACATCAATAAAAGGCATGCACCCAATTTCTTTGCTTTTTGAAAAATTCAAACACATTGTGAAATGACTTCAGAAACCTTCAACACAATTTATTTGTCCCTCTCAGCATACGAGCTCTACTGTATATTTTGTGTGTGTGAATTATTCTCCTAGGTAAACTGACTTGTGCAAACCTTCCATTCTGCCAAAACAACTTCACTGTGTGTCAGAAAAAATGGATGGATAACCATCCATAGCCTTCAGTCAAAAGAATTTATCTCTAACCAAAGGAGAGAAAAAAATCACACTCTGAGGAGAATACACAGATATTTATTCAGTGCCTGACTTTGCTCTGAAATAAGCTTTCACTGTGAGAAACCCCTTCTATGTGCTCCAGGTAACCTTTGTGTGCATGTGTCTTCCTGTTGTATAGAGGAGATTTCAAGGTGGGCAGTGCTGTTCCATGAGCCATGAAATTATTCTTTAACTCACCAGTTAAAGAATTTCATATTTCTAAATACTTTTAAAAAGATTCCTACCTGTATTTCTGGTCAAAATGCTAATTGAGATTGATCTTGGTCTAGAGACCGGTCTTGAGACCATGTTTTCAGGTTCTTGGTTTCGTTTAGGTATCGGCACCATTTTTATTTGGTCTTGTCTCATTTTCGGATAGGAGTGTCTCAGGTTTTTTGAGCGAAAAAGGTCAAGACCATTGCTGATAGGCTTTCCCCATTCCTTAATGATAAGAGTAAAAAAAAGCAGACCCTCTCAAAAACAGTTGATTAAAGAAAACCTTGATGTCACTGGTAGTGATTAATTTCCCCCAGATGCAGTTGCCAGCTGCCAGTGTGACACTGACTGGCATGTCCCTTGCGCAATCTCCCTGAGATTAGAGAAGTCACTAAGAAAGCAGCTGTGTGAAAAAGGAAAAGGAAAGACTAATCTTTACAAAAGAAAAAAAAATACTTTCTGAAATGTCATCTTTTTCAGACAGCTCATTTAAATTAACTGGTAATCACTATTTACTTCATCCATTATTTTTCTCTGAAATGAAAGATCTATTGTGACTTCTTAGTTCAGTTTTGTTAACATTAACTTTTTGAAGGAATGAAATACAACAAGTTTTCTTCTTTGTTTTTTTCTTCACTATAACACTACTTCAGCAACCCAGTAAAACGACAGATGTGTCTTCAAGTTGAATCTGACTTGGAATGGGCTTAGGAGGGTGGGCCTCTGTGTTGCTTAAACATTAGTGCCCCAACTTCATATTAAACTAGTGCGAGCCATCAGAATTGACAAAGACTCTTGGATAGGTGTCAAAATGTCCTAAGAAAAACTCAGCTAAAGTCTGGTTTCTTCCTAATTTATGTTGGGATCCGGAGCCTGCCGCTCCATCCTTCCTCCAGCAGAGTGCGCCGTGGGTCTCCTGGGCTGAAGCCCTCTGCACACCTGAGGGCGATCAGCTCATCTGAGG
>JAUZNJ010036849.1:0-11699 GCA_034780135.1 Jordanella pulchra
ATATGACAGACACACACACAATGGAATGTGTTCCAAACACTAATCCCTGTGGATTTTCTGTTATTTCATTTATCTTCATTCAGCTTTTTAGATTTACCTTTTTTTTACCCAATAAAAGTATGCTTTTTTTAAAATCAATGTTCTTTTGTTCTTTTAGGTGATAGATTTAAAGTCAAAAACTATAAAAGCATATGACTCGATGGGTCAGAGACATGATGACATCTGTAATCTGTTACTGTAAGTCTGTTATCTCTGATTAGATCCTGTATGGATGAAACTCCAGTCTGAATGATTTTTCTTTTCATTATACTGTGCTATAAATGATCCAGCTCTTCTTTTCCTCCAGACTTTACCTTACTGAAGAGCACAAAGCAAAGAAAGGAAGGGGACTTGACAGTGCCAAATGGACCGTTGGAAGCCTGAAGGTTGGTGTTTGTTAAACATGCATTTGACATAACGCCTAAAAGATTTTAAATTGTATCCGTTTGTAAGAGATTGAATCATCATTCTGCTCAAACAGGACATTCCCCAGCAGAAAAATGGGAGCGACTGCGGTGTTTTTGCCTGTAAATATGCCGACTATATTGCGAAGGGAAAGCCCCTCACTTTTAAACAGGTAAGCATCATTTTTCATGTAAATAATGAAACCACTTATGGTTTATGTTGTACTTCAGAAGATCAGTTGCTTCTGAAGAAAAGCATTTGTAGTTTACTACTTGGAGTATCTGCCTCATACCCCTTTCCCACTGACTTAAAAAACACGTTTAAACCCGGGAACAATAGGCTTTTAGTGCCAGTGGGAACAGCTCACTGTCCCGTTTAAAACCAGGTCAAGCGACTTGGCAAGTGACCCGGTTTATAATTGCCTTCAAATGGATCGGCTCTAATCGTCCTACAGCAGGAACAACAAAGCTGAGTTGGACCCGCTAATTCAGGTGATACTATTGAGCGCAATGTACGGACGTCAAAACACCACACCAGTCGCATCAGATCTAACATGCCAAAACAACTCTGTTTACATTCAATAAACATTGTGCAGCACTGGTGAGAGAGATTCTAACAGATAAAAGAGCGAACAATAAAGCACACACCAATTCCTGGCTTCCTTATATGTTGCTCTCCATTGTTTACTTTCTGGATTTCTGTCGCACTTGTGAGACATCATCAACGCCAACCCAGCATGATGATGTCACCAGAGACGTAGCGGCTGGGGCACAGAGGCTAGGCAGCTTGCCATGAGGGGTCAGACTTTTTCGCTAATGTGAAGGAAGCCAAATGTTGATTGTTAGCGGGTTGATCCGTGTTTTAAAAACCCGGGTTGACCTGCTAATTTCAGTGGGAAAGCGGCTTTAGTTTTACATCTTTAATGTTTCATTAACAATGTGTTCTACTACTCAACCTTTTATTCTAATTTAACGATCTTTGTCTTTTAGTGCCACATGCCTCTCTTCAGGAAATTAATGATGTGGGAAATCCTTAATCAGAAGCTGCTATAGAAGATCACGATCCCAGCAGCAGCAGCAGCTACATGTTGGTCTCACAAAGCCCCGACTTTACTGACTGAAACCTAATTCTCATATTTTGAGTAATCAAACGCTAGTCTTAACTTTATTTATATCTCTTCCTAGAGAAACCGTATTCAATCTCCGAGTTGTAATTGGAGATGTTATTTTTGGAAGGAAATTTGTGATGCACAAACGTTGGCACTAGTGAGTGAATGAGTTTTGACTCAAGATTGTTATTTTGTACAGCCTGTAAGTGCCTTTAACCCTGTTGTGGAGCTCATTCAAGAGGTTTGTGTAAAATTTGTTTGCTTTGGGTTTTGCAACCAGGCCCAGAATGCAGTCATTCTCTCTTAATGGTTGTAGAAAAAAGTATTTAAATTAACAGAAGTATGTAAATGAAACTGTGTTGTGTGAAATTTAAACGCGGAAAATGTTGAAATACCTCCTGTTTTGCCTTTTTCTTTTTCCCCCAGAAAGAAATGCATGATCGAGAGTTTGCTGTAATAAAATGTGTTAAATATTATTTATGACTTTACTGGAAAAGCTGTTGATTATAGTAAGGCTTTTTTGTTTACCCACATATAGTCGAGGTACAAAGGCTTACAGTTTTAGTTTACTTCATAGGGAACTACTGAACAGGCATGCATCTTGGTGCTCATGCTTAGAATGTGATACCCTCCTCCTGTAATAAAGTACTTTTTGCAATCACGGTGCAAGGTTGTTGTTTTTATTGTTGTTGTTTTTTTTTCTCGACTGCTGTAGTTCTGAGGTTTCCTGTGAAACAGTGAGTGAGCTATTCCAAAGGCCATTAAATCATAAATTAAATGAACTGTAAATTGAATCTTAAAATACTAATTATGGCTCACACTTCATTTGTACTTTTCCAGTTTACAGTGCAACCATCCGATAGGAGTAGCCTTCCACAGTGGAGAGAGTACAAAAAGAAACGTGCAGATATACACAAGGATTAGAAATAGACAAGGAGAAGGTGCCGTCAAGACAAATTTACAGCAAATACTCATGTTCTTGAAAATAAGAAAACTGTTTAAATGTGCTTTAAATACACATACAGACTACACTAATGAAAAAGTGCAAAAAAGACAAATTATGAATACATTTTTTTTTGTCGAGTCCTTCCGACTCCTATCTACACTGAGTTGCAGTAGGGAGCATCTGATGTCAGCTAATCTGACTGTTTTCCTCTTATCTGTAGATGAGCAGCTGCTTAAAACAACTAAACCAAAGACGTAACACCAGAGGTCTTCAGGCGCACACACTCTGAACAAAGATATTTAAATCTCTGGGACAAATGTTTTGTGACAAATCGACATAAAATACTACTGAAGTTTTCATACACGTTTGTCTAATGGGGTATAACTATCAAAATAACAGTAGACCAACGTCACAAGGTCAATGACTAGTTCTGATTTTAAAATACCTAAATGAATTTTTCATACATTCCCTGTAGTACCGTTTAATCATGGCTACAGGAACTCCATGCCACCCAAATGTTAGGCATAATTTATAGTCGGTAATTTAGCAATGAAAATGTTTGTTGGGCAATTTATGTTCACGCTTTTTTACATCTTATTCAATTTTATTCTTTGTTTGTTTTTTTGCGGGAAAATTTTATTTTGAAAAGGACCGGAAAGGGCGTCATTAGCCGTGGAACATTATAGAAGGTTGCTGTTGTTAGGCGGTGAGGGTAGAAACAGGTCGTCGTCCGTTGCGTTGTCTCAAAATATATAATTTACCTTAATCTTCAACTGTAGTACACATTTTAAAGTCGTTTCGTTTCTCTAACTCTATAATGAGCGACAACGAAAAGGAATTCAGGGAGCAGGTGAGTTTTATATTTATAAAATACCGAGTTTCTTCGGTTAGGATAAAAAAGGCTAGCTAATCTCACGGTTTCAAGCCGACGAACGTCTAAAGAGGTTAGTTAGTCGAGATGCTTAAGGTGTTCCAGAACTCCTGTCCGTATCAGATTTAATTGCATTTTTTGTTACTGTTTATAAATGTATAATTGTTGATATGTGGAACACATTTTAGAAATGTAAAAGTGAATCCCAAAGCATGCTAGGCCAAACCACGCGGCCTTTTGCAGATCGGATAAAATGGTTCCGCCTCGAGGTATTTTCATTCGTTTTAAGGAATGCATAACGAGTGCTAAATAAATTATTTACTATATGTGAACTATGTTTCTCGGTCATTAAAAGTTAACGTTATTTATCATGAGCTAACTTTTTAAAGGTTTTATTTATTTTTCTTCTCTCTATATACCTTTTGGTTAAAACAGAAACCAACTTGCCTTATCACCCTTGTTTGTTTTTTTGTCAAGGTTAAGGTTGGAAGAAAGGAAAATGGCCCAAGACGTGTCAGATGTGACGTTTTTTATATTTGAAGCTGATGGGGTTGATGCATGCTAATGTTTTGGAAGCTGAAAAGAAGCGATCAAGATCTGGCCTCACTTCTAGTGTTGTAATGGCAGATGGTAAAAGGGGGAAGAGGAGGAGGAAAAAAGAAGTCAGATTCAAACGGAAGAAAGAAGAAATGAAGGGTTGTTATGAAGTAATGAAGTGAACGAAGTTATGAAGTTAAGATCAGAAGTATAACTGGGTATGAGTGATCTCCTAACAACATGTTATATTTCTCTATTTTACTGTTTCTTTCTGCTTAGCATGCTTTTATTTTGCCCTTTCTGTATCAGACACATCACTGATTGTTCCCTAAATTCTAGTAGATTATTTTTCTTTTTCGGATTAGCCAAGTTATTCATATTTCTATTATTAAATACAGTATATTTTCTAAAATGTTCTGATAATTCCTGTCAAACCCTCTAATCTCCATACTGTGATGCTTCCCTTCTGAAGAGGGCATTAAGAAGGCTGAGGGGTTCTCCTCTCCTGGCCCTTTTTGCTTAGAGACAAACAGATCTGAGAACGGCTTCTAATATCTGTCTTTGGTCTGCTCAGGACTCTCGGGGAGGCTCAAGGAGTGCATCCCCAAGGGGCTCAGCAAAATCCACCAGCCACTCTCCTGCACGCTCCAAAGATGGCTCTCGGCGATCTCGGTCCAGATCTCGCTCTCATTCCAGATCAAAATCCAGGTGAACAATTGCCATTTAACATCTTTGCTCTTAATAGAGTTAACAAGACTTTGCAATTCCCATTGGTGAACACAACAATGTTGTTTTGTTCAAACAACATTGAGTGGATTGTTTACTATATATATATAGTTGCACACAAACACTAACCGTTCCCCCTCCTTTTCCCCTCTAAAATAGATCAAGGTCCCATCGGAGCTCACGTAGGCGGTACTCCCGCTCCCGTTCTCGCTCTCGACGCAGACGTTCAAGGAGCCGCTCTCGAAGCTCGGATTACCGTAGACGTAGGAGCCATAGCCATTCCCCAATGTCGAATCGGCGCAGACACATTGGCAACAGGGTGTGTTAAAAATGGCTTTAAAGCTATATACCATAATAAGTCATATTTTTATAAAACAGTAAAATAAAACATTCCTTCACTTTTTAAGAGTTTGTTCTTGTTTTTTTTTTCTCCTCGTTTTATATTTTCCTATTTTAAATCCCAGGCCAACCCAGACCCCAGTGCCTGCTTGGGTGTGTTTGGTCTGAGCCTTTACACCACTGAGAGGGACTTGAGGGAGGTCTTTTCTAAATATGGCCCACTGGCCGACGTCAACATAGTGTATGATCAGCAGTCTCGTCGCTCAAGAGGTTTCGCCTTTGTTTATTTTGAAAACAGTGCCGACTCCAAGGAGGTAAGCATGTGTTTGGGTTATGTATTTAGATGGAATTCTTTTTAGCTGGTACTCATAATTGCATGTCTGTCAGGCCAAGGAGCATGCTAATGGTATGGAGCTTGACGGACGCAGGATCAGAGTGGATTTTTCTATTACCAAAAGAGCTCACACTCCAACTCCTGGGATCTACATGGGACGCCCCACCTAGTGAGTTTTTTAGGGGAGGGGATACTTTTACATGTTATAGCTGGGAATATTTATACTTTAAACTCTGTGTATTAAGGTGATGCTTTGTGTTTGCAGTGGTGGTGGTGGTGGTGGAGGAGGCGGAGGAGGTGGTGGTTCATCACGCCGATTCTCAAGGGACTATGACAGGGGCTACGACAGAGGTTATGATAGAGGTTATGATCGCGACTATGACCGTTACGAAGAGCGGGATTACCGATCGTACAGGTGCAGTTATTTTTATACATTATAAAACACCACAAGTAGACTTAAAAAAAAAATCTTGTTTCAGTACTTTGAAGACTAACGGTTCATTTTAAAACAGGCGCAGATCACCGTCGCCATACTACAGCCGAGGTTACCGCTCGCGATCTCGGTCCTACTCCCCACGTATGTATACAAGATGCAGTTTGTCTTTGGACTGTAAAGACGAATGTTACATTTTAAGGTTAACATGGACAAATAATCCATAATATAAACTTGCTTATTAACATGTTTGATGATTGAAGCTTAATAATGTTTGTATTTTTGAAGCAACACTGTAGCTGAATTAGATACAGTTTTTTAGGTCAGTATCTAGCACTTGGTTTAAATATTTGAGAGGATCAAATCTGTCTATTAAATGAGCTGTTTTATGGCTGTCTGAGCTCCTCTTAAACACAGGAGCTAATAAGCTAAGAGTTATTGTTAAGCACAAAACGGATTTGACACTTGACTGATTAGAAGTATTTTCTTTAATGAAGGATTTAATCTAGAGGATTGATTGTGGCTTTTAATTTACAAGTAACTCCATGACTTCCCAGTCTGCTTGTTCGAAGTGGTTTGCTATCAGACGCCAAAACATGGAGGGATGCAGTTTCACAGCAGTGTAGTGCTGCCAGTGGCCTTCAGGGGGACAAAACCTGGAAGTTATAGGTCCAGAGCCCCCTGGTGGCTGAAAATCTGTGTTGCTTAAAATTATTGAATAATTAGAGGAATTTTAAAGGTTTTTCCCTTCATCTGAACATTGAGTTCATTTCTTGATGTTTTTTTCTTTTTCAGGTCACTACTAGGCAGTGAGGATCATCAACAGCAGTGTTATCTTCCCAATGCTTGTTCTTTCTTCTTCTTTTTTTTTTTTTTTCATTTTCGTGTGCGTGAAAGGGACTTTTGCATGTATTAATGTATCTTTATTTTTTATCTCCAAACATGTCAAAAGCCAGTGCTAAGTTTTCAAGTCTGAGTTTATTATAAAGGTTGAAAATGTAGTTTTTTTTTGTTTCTCACCTTCCTTCTTTACTTGAACACAATTCTGTATGTTCTCAAATAAAAAAAAAAATCAGAATGTGTTTTAAAAATGATAGGAACAATAAATACATTGCTTGAATTGACATGTTTTTATCTTTATAGGATTTTGTGGGGTTTTTTACGTTTCTTTTTTATTTTAGTTGCTCCCTATAGATTGCTTCTTTAAACTGTCATTTCCAATTATAAAAAAATAAATGTGGCATCTATCTTTGCTTGAAAGTTACTATTTCTCTGCTGTACATAAGCAATAAAAATACATTGGCAATTTGTCTGTCATCAGTAGTGTATTGTGGACTATTTAAGCTATAGCTGACATACAATATATATACCTTTCATCAATAAAATCAGATTATTAGGTTGTGAGCTGGACAACATTTCAATATTAGTATATATTGCAATGCAGTTCATTTATATACATTGAAATGCATTTCTGATATTTCAATATACATCACAGTATAAATACAACATTTGTCACTGACATGTAGTTTAGTGTTTTTCTTTTCAAAGCTAATATTTCTTATGTTACAGGATTTTAATAAGCATTGCAAAATATTTGTCATATTTTTGTATAAACATCTGTTTATAAACATCATTCTCGGCTCTTTCATACATGCCAAGCGAGGTTAACTCTTTATTGCTTAGTTTAATCAAAAATAAACTATTGACACAAGTTCATACGTAATTAAAGCTGCCAAGTTGAGCCGCAGCATTTCAGCAGATAAAGACACAGACATAGTATATACATATTAATGTCTATGGATAAAGTCTTCAATGATTTTAGCCTTCCTCTGACGTGGCGTACAAGATGCTACTTTGACCAATCAGATACGCCTTACGTCAAACCTCTTCCGCTCAGCTCACAGACCTGCCTTTCCAGTGGAGTGCTTGGTGTGAGCGGACAGCAGGGAAGCTAAAACCCCGTAGGAAAAGGGATTGAAGGTATCATGCAGGCTGTTTTCTCTGCCAAACTTTTTCTTTGGGGTTGTTTTAACCGATTTAACTGAGTCTTGGAACGTTTATTTAACCGTTACTGCCGGATACTTTGGGCGGTTCCAGTTCGCCACCTGCTAACGCTTAGCATGCTGTGTTTGAATGAGCATATGAGTCCTGCTGCCTCAACACGTTTTCCCCAGGGCTAGTTGAGAAGAATCCTGACTTGCCTTAAAATATTAATAGTTTGGTTGTTCTGTTAATAATCTAATAATAAAAACCAGTATGTGACGTGTGTAATTGTTGAATCTTTCTCTCCTCCTACAGATGCCTCCAAAAAAGACAGAAGCTCCAAAACAACCTCCATTAATTGGCCGATTTGGAACATCCCTGAAAATTGGCATTGTGGGGTTGCCTAATGTCGGGTAAAGAATCCCTTGCTGAATACTGAAATATATGTTTTTGCCTCGTAACCTAAATAAATTTTATGGTATAGCTGATACTTTCTGTCTTTGTTGTAGGAAATCTACATTTTTCAATGTGCTAACCAAAAGCCAAGCTGCTGCAAATAACTTCCCCTTCTGCACGATTGACCCAAATGAGAGCAGAGTGCCAGTTCCTGATGAGCGCTTTGATTACCTGTGCCAGTATCACAAACCAGCAAGGTGGGTTATAGCTGTTTAGTGATTGTTGTTATTACAAGCTACCATCTTGAACGCTTTCACATTTTGACCAATTGCAGCGATGGATATCCCAATCCGATATAGATATCGGACATCTGACCGATGTCAGTTAAAAACACTCCACTTCTGTTTAGTTTATGTTAGCCCCTGTTTTATAATAAATGAGTAAGTAGTTCTCTTACCTGTTTTTACTGACAGTAATGTTCTGTTTAATTAATATCCCTTGATTAAAACTTTTTACAACATTTTACACTATAAAATAAGTCAAAAAAGTAAGCATGATTTGTGCTGATATTGTATTGGGTCAATATGTGTATCGGTTAATATTCAAAGCTGCAATATCTGTATCATACCGGGAATGAAAAGGTTCTTGCGAGACATCTCTAATTAAATCTGTAGTTTCCAGTGCCTCTTCAATAGATTTTACTCTAAGGGTAGATGGGTTTAGTGGAATATGGTTCAAGTTCTGTCAGGTTAGAGGAAAAAAGTGGGAAGTTTAAAGTATTGCCAGAGATGAAAAATTAGATTTAGTTTTTTACGTTTACACGACCATTCTATGGTAATATGCTTAATCTAAACCATTCTATATTCAGGGTCATTGTTCTGTATTTACCAACCTCTGTCAGATTTTCTGCCAGGACCAGCCTTTAATTAGCTTCGTCAGTTACAGGTGTACACAGGAAACATTCAGCACATGATGCCAAGACCTGTCTTAAGGACAAATTTAGATAATCATAAACAGAATTTGCACGAAAACGTGTTGAGTTTTTTTTAACCAACACAGCAGCAGTAGCAACTGAGATCTTTCAGGGTCTTTAATTGTTTGTTAGAGTTAATTGATGAATAAAACTTATCAAATCCAGTTATGAGGAAAGCGCAAACATCTTTCCCATCCACTAAGGTGGATGTTTGTTTTGCTGAGCTCTCCATCTCTAGTTGACGCAGTGACGTCATACACTTCCCTGCATTTCGTTGGTCGGAAACATTTCTGTATGAAGTGCTTCATACCATGCAACAATTTTTTAAAATTTGGTAATGATCCAGATGATGGGCCAGTTTTAGGTGTAGGTCACATTTTAGAGCAACATTTGCTGCTTGGCGGAGGTCTGGAGTCTCCAAGTTCTTTTCTAGTTATTTTGGCTGGTGCATCCTGTTGACAGACAGGCATCGGTGTTCTCGGACCCATCACAACCAGACATCAAGCGTCCCCCAAGGGTGTCCTACCTAAGCTGTTGCTTAAACTGACTGAAGGAAAATTTCTTTCATCTTTTTTATCGACCATATTAAAAGATTGTGTATCTAACATGGCAAAGGGTGGAAAAGTTAGAATGCACTATTTATAGCAATGTCTAAACGACTCACTTTTTCAAAATTTTTTAACTCTTCAGTAAAGTTCCTGCTTTCCTTAATGTGGTGGACATTGCTGGTCTGGTGAAGGGAGCTCACTCAGGCCAGGGACTCGGAAATGCATTCCTCTCTCATATCAGTGCCTGTGATGCCATTTTCCATATGACTCGTGAGTAACCTGCACCAAAACACAGTTAGGGAAAAGAGGGAATAAGCTTCCGTATAAAAAGAGGAATGTTTGATAATTGCTTTTTTTAATGTAAGAGATGCTTTTGGTATGTTTAAGGTGCTTTCGACGATGAAGACATCACTCATGTGGAAGGTAATGTGGACCCAGTAAGAGACATTGAGATCATCCATGAGGAGCTCCGGCTAAAAGATGAGGAAATGATCGCCCCGATCATAGACAAACTGGAGAAAACCGCAGTCAGAGGAGGAGACAAAAAACTAAAACCTGAATATGTACGAAATTTGAAGCTATGGTTCTACTAAAAACTCGCTGTCTGCTTAATATTCAGGTTGGTTTCAGAGCATTTCAACAACAGTTGACTGATTGTTCCCTCAGGATATCATGATGAAGGTAAAGAACTGGGTTGTGGAAGAGAAGAAACACGTCCGATTTTACCACGAATGGAATGACAAAGAGGTATTGACACCTGTGCATGAAGTGCTAGCATTAAATAACAAACATTTATGACTTGCGATATATTCTTTGTTGCTCTCTGCAGATTGAGGTGCTGAACAAATACCTGTTTCTGACGTCAAAGCCCATGATATACCTGGTTAATCTCTCAGAGAGAGATTACATTAGAAAAAAGAACAAATGGTATTTTCCCTTTTTTGTTTCCTTATTTCTAGATTTTTTTGATTGATTTAAATCCATAATTTCTGTTAATACATGTGGTCTTATGATTTAAGGTTGGCAAAAATCAAAGAATGGGTAGACGCTCACGATCCTGGTGCTGTGGTCATCCCACTGAGTGGAGCTCTGGAGGCTAAACTTCAGGAGATGGAAGAGGAGGAGAGGAATAAATACTGCGAAGAACAGAAAACACAGAGGTCAGAGTAATGGCACCGCCAATGGGTTTTGATCATCGCAAAGTAGAGCTTTATATGTACGGCACAAATTTGTCCTCGGCTCTTAAATCAATAGTTATGTTTCCATGGATCAATCTGAAGATTGGGACTAAAAATGTGTCATGGAAACATGTCCGTTAGAATATTCTGACTGGAATGAAATAGTCATCTGACTGACAGTTCCAATGAATAACTGTTTTACTCATTGACATGTAAACACTTGTCATTCTGAATGAGGCAAGCTGACCTGCATCAAAGTGACGGGTTTCTGATTTAAGTGGCCAGATGCTATAAAATGGAACAAACAGAGCAAATGCATATCTGGCTAAATTAGTTAGAAAAACAACAAATTATTTCAGAGTTCACATCAGTTTCTCATTGTAAGAACGCTTCTTCTTTGTGTTATTCACCAGTTTATGTTGGTATATAAAATTAAGATATGAAATACTTTTTTTATGTGACAAAATCCAATAAGATAACTTGTTTACAGTGTTCTGACCAAAATAATAAAGACGGGCTACTCGGCACTACAGCTGGAGTACTTCTTCACAGCTGGGCCGGATGAGGTCCGAGCATGGACCATCAGGGTGAGTGCTCTAATATCTGGAACTTTATCTTGTAAATTCTCATATTTTCTAACTTTTTTGGAAAGATCCCACTGTCCGCCTTTATTTCCCTTTTGTCCACATTTCAAACTTTTCCTGATTCCTTTCTGTCCATCTTGTATCTGGTCTCCTTTTCTCCTTATCTCTTCTTAATCCTTACTTATTTACTGTTTCTGCCTATTGTGTTTTTGCTTTGTACTACTCTCCTTGTATCACCCCCTTCAGTTGCTCCTTTCAGATTTTGTGGACATGTAGACGTATATGTACCATAATTGTGG
>JAUZNJ010036850.1:0-36165 GCA_034780135.1 Jordanella pulchra
AGACATGCGGGAAAGGACCACAAGCCGGATTCAAACCTGGGTCGCCCGTGTCGAGGACTAAGGCCTCCATACATGGGCCGTGCGCACTAACCCCTGCGCCACCTGAACGCCCAAGAGATTTTCAGTTCTTGATCAAATGGAACATCTTGAATTTATCAACTTTGTCCTGCTTTAGTTATTTTATTGAAATTGTTTTGTGACTGCTTTGTCTGAGAAGGGTGCTTGATAAATATATTTTATTTACTAACTTAGAATGTAGATAACTTTGGACTTGATTTGCCTTTGATTCTCTTGGTCATGGATGTCGCCTAAAATTCACAACAAAGTCAGGTGCGGTGAACAATGTGTAAAATAAAAAAAGGCCTAAAAAGAACAAGCTGCACCTGCAATTAACACAAGGACATCATGATCTTTAGAGCTAGCATGCATATACTTCTTGTCTCTGGAGACAGACCCTATGGTGGAATATACATTATTCCCGTGATCACAGATAACTCCTGTTGTTGTTCCTACACCAAATCAAAAAGTCCATACTGGAAAAAATGCTTGGGAACAAAGACAAGATTTTGAGTCCTATATACCATTAAAGAACGCTGTGATATTGCTGACATCCTTAAAGGAAGGTCAATTCCATATCACCCCAGAGTTAACCCTGTTGAATATAATAATATGAATATATTCTAAACTTGCCAATGGAGACAAACTCCTGGTAAGTGATCTGATCACTAATTGGCTGACAAATGGGAACCTGGTGTATATATAATAGTGAAGAGTCCCAGAAATTTTGTCTATGTTCTCATACCCGAGAGCTGTGAAAAGCTTCCAAGAACACTCCACTGCAATCTTTTGTTGCCCTGTGGTTACCTACCTGAAATGATCCTTGCAAAGAATTGCCTTAGAAGAGAAGAAAGAACCTATTAATGAATATGCCTGATCCTAACTATGAAAATTCCTAAGAGGATAAGCTTATACCCCCTTCTTAAGATATCTTCTCTATTGAGCCTGCGAAATTGAGCACAGTTATTAATTTACCATCTGTCAAGCAACCTCCTCTGCCTGGAAATCTACCTGAGATCAAGTTCCCTGACCAGCCCCCATCATTGTGATGTTGGGGTTTTTTAGATGACGAGCCCACATGCAGAACACCAACACAGGAGAACTTTATCAGATTTAGATGTTTATTGTTAGAGAAATAACTGGGTAGCGAGACCAAAGCCAGGTCCAGGGAGGAAACACCGGCGGTTAGTTGTCACTGGGAGAGAAAGCAGACTGGTGAGTTCACTGCGGGTAGGGAAACAGAGTAGCTGAACGTCTGAGATGACTCTTACTGTTTGGAGGTAGTTGTAAGGGTTTCAGGGGGAGGTTCCACTATCCGGGGTCTTTGTATTCAGTGTGGGTCCAGAGGCAATGAAGGAGTGCGGTGGGCAACGGACAGGTCGGCTCAAGATGAACGGAGACTCCAGGAGCTGTTATGCTGCCAGTCGAAGGGCTTAGTAGATCAGGGAGGACAGCGAGAGGAGAGACTGAGAGTTCGGGCATCCAGTGGGTAAACACCACGGCGTCACGAGGGAAGGTAGCTCAACAGAGAAGCCAGGAGCAGACGGCAATCCAAACTTTCAGAGAGTACCTGAAGGCAACAAGGAGAAAAACGCAAGGCGTAAGTTTCAGGTTGAAACAGACCAACGAGGAGATCATCAGGAGAGTTACACTCAGGAGGCTTTGTGATACCATAAGCTAGCAAACACTCGGCTCGGATCACTGGACAGCGGCTCCTTAAGTACTGCGAGGATGATGAGACTGATTGGCAACACCTGTGCCACTAGAAGCCACACTGCACATCCAACAGACCCTGGCGCCATCTGGTGGAGGAAAAGGAAAGGCGCACAGGAGAGCAAACCCACACAAAAAAGGCAAATCATGACAATCCTGATCATGGCAATCATCTTCTGCAAAAGAGGATTTTGAAGTTGTGGATCGGGAACTTTCAGTTGTATGAGAGCAACCAGGGGAACCACAAGCATTGAACAAAAATGAGATCCATGTCCTGTAGATGTTGTTGTGGACTCTGATGATGAAGGAGGTCCTCTTCCTGAATATATCCCTCTGGAGCCCTCTAGCAACAATACTGAACCAGAACTCCACTCACCTGTAGAATCTGAATCATCAAGCCCTGAATAGAGAACTACCCTTCTGGAAATCAACCCAATCAAGGAGACCAAATTGGCTACAACACACCAAACTGTATCATGTGCTGTTGAAGACTATGTAGTCATTATCACATGATGGCCAAAGCACTGTTTTCTCTTATACACTTTAATAGGTCAAAGATGAAGACTAACCTTTTCCTTCTACCAGCCAGCCATTACCTCCTCACCTATTTCACATACAGGGACATAAAATAGACATACAAGGGCTGATCTGTAACTTCTGTGATCCTGTTACTGCAACACCCTATTATTTCTAAGTTCTCAGGCACCCCGTGTTACCTTCTCCTGCTCCATACTGCTGCTCATCGTGGATGTGCTCTGTCTCTGCCACTGTTTGCTAAACAACTTCAAGAATCAATTTCCAGCAGGACAGCAACACAAAACATACAGTGAGACACTAAAATGTAGATAAAAGTGTAGTCATGTGTTTGAATAACTATTACTCAATACCTCTCTTTTTTACATTTTATTTTTATTTTTCATCTGCTAAATAATGGGCAGTTAAAAATGAAAATACATATTTTTCCTAAAATTAATATAATGATATTAGTCGATAAAAGAATGTGAACTCCAAAAATGTATTAGTGGAAAAATAATGATTTTATCATTGTTCTGTTAACAATGTTATCTGTTAAAAGGCAATATATCCTGTCTCTTTTTATTAGAATAAATGAAAATGATTTTCTAAATATTTATAGCTGATTTGTGGCCTCATTTTTTAATTTGTGTCAATGTAAATATTATTTAAATCTGGAATACAACATTCTTGTATAAATTCTCAGTCGTCTGGGTAATGACAACTACAATTGAGACAGACTCCTGGATAAGTGTTGAAACGTTTTCAGCGAAAGTCCAGTTCCCCCAGATATGACCCTGTTTTGTAATTTAGTGGATCTTGTACCCCTGGTTTTATTTACAAACTGAACAGCATTTCAGGAGAGAGGTTTCATCATTTATCGAGCAAAAAACATACATATTATTACAAATAATTACATATTAACGGTCCACCCTCAGCCAGTAAACATTCTTCATCATCAGCGGTCTGCTGCCAAAAACCAGAAGACAGCTGACTTCACTCAGGCTAGCCTGAGCTCTTAGACATGGATGTGAACAGACTCTGTCCTAGAAGACCCACAGCTGCTGTTGATTAAATACTGGCAAATTTGTTAGCATGGACATGATCATAGAGCGTATGTTTACAAATAAATAAGGTTAAAAACAACTAAACTAAACAACTAAATCATCAAACTTCTCACTAATGAGTTAAATGATTTTAAAAGTAAAATTTTAGGAGAGTTGCACTTGGTAACTAACTGCAAATTGAAAGCAACCAGCAGAGGGCGACGAAGTTTAAAAAAAAACAAAAAAACAATTCCATCTGATGTGAGCAATTAGAACATTAACTTGTTGACCCAATGTGGCCCATCATGATAATGATAGTGTAAAACGTATTTAATAAGTCAATAAATCTTTATGTTCTGCAGAGTCTCATTGTTTATTTATTTATGCATTTGTGAATATAACCTGCACACATTTCATGAGTGTTCTATGTACTAGAAGAGTGTCATAAAGCAGCACTTTGACATGTGGTGTGGATCAGCATGCATAAAACTAAGTGACGTCTCATGCAATCTCTAAATCATTCTGAAGGCGTTGAATAACTTCTTGAATTTCAGCTTTGAACTGTTTGTCTTCTTTTTTTTCATTCTTTTCTTGAGTCCAAACACATGGTGACCAGCTATCTTCCAGAGGCGGCAGCATTCCTGACCTAAAAAGCCCCAACAGTTGGTTTTCATAATCATGCTGCCACTCAGATGATAGCAAGATGAAACTTGCTTCGGGGGTTTACTTTATAAAAATTAATCATTTCAATGAACATATTTCTTTTAAAAAGAAAATGAACTTATTTCCTTTTAGACAGATTAAACTTATTTCCAAACACATGAAGTCTCACAGACAGTGTATGATAGTTGGGTATGCTCTGTAGGAACTGTTCAGAATAGAAGCTTTAGAATCACTGTCAATACAAATATTTAGTAAACGTGTAAAGCCACATGGTTGTACAAATTCTAAGTCATGGTAAATACAATTGAGAAAGACTCATGGATAGGTGTCTTTCTCAATTTTTTTTTTTTTTTTTTCGGTAGCAAGTATTAAAAAAACTGATTCTGCTGCAAAAAGATAAATGTATGATAACTGCTATGCTTTTAGCTTACACCTGCTGGCAGAACTTCTGTTCTATCTAGCTACTTTCTGCAGATGGAACTCGTTTGATGTAACCTTTAAACAATTATAAGGGAATAAACTACCTGAACCTTTTTTCTGATGTCTTCAGATGACCACTTTTAAATACCTCTTTAAAAAACTTCTATTGAATATAAGTCCAGGTTCAGTGTAATAAATATAACTAATGAACTACCCAAAGAAGAATATAAAGCAGGAAACCTAATGAGAGACAGCAGAGGTAGATTTATGACATTGAGATTTGACTCTTTACCCAGGGCATCCTTATGTTATGGCAGCTACCTGCCCACACATTGTGCTAATAGTAAACACTGAAGAACAGAGATGGTTATTCACAGAGATATTTTAAAATGGACCCTGTGGAAGATAATCATAACAATAATCAAGAAACTAAACCGTGCTTTTAAGAAGGGATGTCCCGATCCAGAATTAATATTGGATATTCAACGAAGAACTAATGTTGGATTTTGTCGGCTGACATCTAAAATCTTTGATATCTTCATGTTGATACAAAACACCCTGTTTCTGTTAGGTTTATGTAACTTGTTCTGTTTAAATTGTTTTATATGGATCAGCTGTTTTCATACTTTTTGTTATTGACTTTTGTTCCCTGTTTTAGAAGTATTACTTGATCAAGCCTTTTCCAACATTCACCAGTATGAAATAAATAATAAAAGCTGGTATGATTCCTGCTAATATCTTACAGGGTCAGTATCAGTACCAGTTCTCAAAGCTGCATTATTGGTATCGTATCAGAGATGAAAAAGTTGTGGACACCCGTTGTGGTTCATAAAACCGAAAACACAGATTTATAAAAAAGTGTTTTTTAGGCTATAAGCTAGCTTTAGACAAGTATGAAATCTTTAAATATTTTTGTATAATCGTGCTTTTCTTTGAGCTATATAAATTGATTGAATTCCTAAAAAAGAAACATAACAAAATTTAGCTAAACATATCAGCTATTTTTTTTTTGTTGGTTGACAGTTGTTTTGAATGTGATCCACTTCTAAAAACTGTTGTAAATCTAGTGATTCCTGGTGTCAACCCCTTTTGAGACCTCTTTAAACACTTTACATGACTCATAAGCTGCTACAGTGTTATTTCTAAAGGCCTCATACAATTACTATGGTTTTACATCATAATTCAACAGTAAGGAGCACACCAGAAGGTTGAAAACAGTCCAAAAACCTTAATCCAAATCCCATATTTTTACTATATGAAGCTAAAATAAAACACTTGTTCCCTATGTTGTTACTGGAATAGGTTATTTTTGATCAACCTTTTTTCTCAGCATTGTTTTCAAAGTTTTCAATCCACTTAGTATATGTTTCTGTACAGTAATGTTAATACCTGCACAATTGTTGGACTATTTGAACTTTTTTTTTATCCTGGTCTTGAAGTCATTTTTTTTTTTTTATTATTATTTTTTGAAGTTTTTCCATCTTTCTCTTCACTGCTGCTAATTTTCTTTTTTAATTTGAACATTTTTCATCATTAACTAAGTATGTCATTTTTATTAGCAGCACACAGTTTTCTTTTCAATTGAGTTATTTTTTTTTCTTCTGCTGTCCATTTAAATTTTTGTCTTATTTCTATATATTATTTAGTTTCTATGTACCTGTAAACTTTCTTTCATTCATTTGATCTCACAATTGTAAAAAAAATAACAGATATTTCTTGTCTAATCAGTTACAACTGTGTGGTTTTAGTCTTTTTATATACCAGTAAATATGGGGATATCCTCTCTGTTTTACTAAACTACTTCTTTTAGAAGTTATATTTTGATCTATTCCAAAACACCAATATGTCATATAAAATCACTAACTCAAGAGTTAAAAAATTATTTGTGAGTGGTATCAAATGATTTCTATGGAGGACCATTTAAAAGGAAAGTCTTTAGCAATTGTTATTACTGTAGTAATAATATATAACTATATCTGCAGTAAAGGCAAAACAATGTATATACTTTTCATAATGGGCCAAAACTTCTTAGCAGTTTATTGTAAAGTTTTACTAAAGTTTTTCTTCTTAAACATGTATTAACTTTATGAACTGCTAGAGTATTTCTCCAGCTGCACTAAGGCATACCAACAGGCTTTCCAGTGAAGAGCTAAAACAGCAGGAAAGATCATCTAAACTACTTTCTTGGAGATCAGAACTATCCACAGCATCCACTATCAAAGTCAAATCTATCTAAGCATCCTACAGGTCAAGTACCATGCAGAAAGATATATTATTGGACATGATATCATATTATTGGTATTGTATACGTTACGTACAATATATTAAATTCACTCGAACATGAAGCAAAATATAGCTTCCCTTGCACTTATTCTACTCACTCACTGTAGAATAGACCACAACTTCTGCAAATATCTGGATGCAAATAAATGAATAAAAACTGAAGCAATTTTACTTGTTTTAAACTCATAGAATAAGTTAATTTGGTCTGACTTCCATGTCTGTCACTGTCCTTTACTGCACAATCTGTGGAAACTCCATGAATCACCGTTGGAGTATGCATCAGTGTAAACTTGGGGTAAACTGAGGGTAACTGTGGATTTTGTGTTGTTGGAGCAAGCACTCAATACTTATTTAAACATCTGACTCTTTATTTATCTCACCTCTCCGATCCTGTACTAAAATGTTGTATTATGTGTGTCTGCACTGATTTTTAGAGCTTTATAAAGTTGTATTTTTTTGCATCACACATTTACTATACATGTATGATGCACCATCAGATTAGGCTATCTTTAATTGTTGTTTTTATGATTATGGTTACAACAAAGATTTATTGATTAATAGGTGTTTCAAAATGTTGATACCTAAGTGTTATACCATTAAGTTGTCATCAGTTTTCTTCTTAACGTGGTGTCATATTTCTGTTAAGAAAAAATATATAATTTAATTACACTTTGTTTCAGCAAGTGAAAAATTTTTATGTACTTGCTAAGCAAACACAAATGTGATTGAAAATATTAGCCCGGGTAAATCATGAAACGTCCTGAAGAGGGTAGTGTTTATTTTAAGGTGGCGCGGTGGCTGGAAAACAAATGAAACTGTGGAGAGAGCACCGACGTGAACGAGTGGGACCGAGACTTAGGGCCGACAACCCGGGATCTACTTCACGTCAACTCGTAAAACTCAATTAACTTGAAAGTTATCGTGTAACTCGAAGTTTCTTCAAACAATAAAGCCCTCCTTTCATGGGGAACAGAAAGTCCACAGTGCCTCCTTAACTGAGTGCTGGCACTTCAGAGTGGGGAGTGCAAATGAGAGGGTCAGAAAGACTGGTGGGTGGGGATAAAGCCCTTTTGGGAGCGAAAAAAAAAAAACTAAAAAAAAAAAAAAAAAAGAGAAAAAAAATCACGTGTTTAGAGATCAAAGGAGATCCGCTTTGTAGAGGAGGAGGAGGAGGGTGAGAAAGAAAGAGGGAGGGTGAAAGCGAGGCAGCGTTTGAGGCAATGTAATTGACAAGGCTCGCAGTGGTGAAATAAACACGCTTCGGCTCAGGGGCTCAGCTTTTATTGCACAACCCCGACTCCTTTTCCGAGGCATCGCCCGCAGCGCGGCTACACCTGATCCAAATTACCTTCACCCGATTAATTAATCCGTGTGAAATTATGTCCCGATCGGCGCTGATCCAGCCGGCAAGATGATGATTTTCCGAAGGAGAGGCTCGGATCGGGTGCCCGACTCGGTGGTCCTGGTGATCTGGCTGCTGGCCGCTTCTCTGAGCGCCGTTCTCGCCAAGGATACAGCCTTTGTGGAAGTGGTGCTGTTCGAGTCCAGTCCCAATGGGGATTATACTACCTACACGACTGGGTTGCAGGGACGGTTCTCCAAAGCTGGAGCCACTATAAGCGCGGAGGGGGAGATCGTTCAAGTATGTGTTAAAGCTTTTTTTATTATTATTATTCTAAAGCGATCACCAGATCCGGGTTACATCAGAATCGGGCTGTAATTTCCCACAAGTTGCCCGCTATAAAACTTTTTCCACGGATGTTGTGGGGGAGCTGACAAGATATATTCTGTGTGTGTGCGCGCGCGCGCTTGTGTGTGTCTGTGAGAGGATGGCACTAAATCCTACAAGCATATGCGGTCACAAGATGGCTCCTATCTTCTGGAATTCATTCACAGGGAAAACATGCTCTTGCAAGATATATTTGCTTTATAACTCAAATCAAATTTGTGCGCAATTTTCAGTCATTTGCGCTTAAAGATAAACGGAAGTTTTCGGTAACATTTGCAGCGCGCTTTAAAAAGTTTGTAAACTTTAACCGAGCAGGGTTTTTGGTGTGTGCGTGTACGAATTTCGCAATAGCAGCAGCAGCCTTGCACATCTATTTATGCGCTCATTAGACTCTTTTGGCTCTTTTTAATGAAAATATCCACGTGAAATGTTTTTGGCACACACGATACCTTTTATAATACATTTAAAGTTGTATATCTTATTTAATACAGAGCTAGATATAGTTTTGCAACTCAGTATTACACTGCTTTGAACAGTGATCAGACTAAATGAAGTATTTTCCTTATTTTTATTTATTTATTTGCACAGTAGGCTATTATGTTCAGGACCTTGAACTCGTCAATTGCATTTGGCCGGACCTGCTTGTGCTTGGATCAGAAAGTCGGGGTGGAATATGGAGCTTTTTCTCGCTGAAAGGTGTTTATTTGAAGTTTTGTGGGCTAATTCTTTCCTAATCTACTTGGCCACCGACCACAGGGCAGTACAGCGTTCTCTTGTTTAGTGCCAGAGCTTTAAATGATGTTTTTTTTCTGACCTTTAACTTGCAAGAATCCTGGGTTGCAGGGTTCTTTCAACTTTTCACCTTTCCTGATTTGAAACCTCTTATGGACAATGCATCGTTTTTGTTATTAAACTTCAAACCCAAAACTGCATCCAGTGAGATACAGATAATGTGCACTTAAGTGTTGACACCAGTTCATTTTGAGTTTATAAAAGACTTTTTCGGGACAATTTCTATTAGAAAAAGCTGTCAACCTAAAGATTTGTTTAGCATTAAACGCTGCAGAATCTGCAGCTAAACACATTGAATGGAGTTTAAATTTAGTGCTACTGGGCTGTTGGAATGCTGTAAAGTGTCCAGCTTGTCAAAAAATGAAGTGATTTTTCTTTGCTTTAGACCTCTTTGTATAGCTGTAGCCTTACAGTGCAGCATGTAACACTTCCTTATGTTCATCTTGTGTAATTGTACCGTAGCATTCTTTAAATGCATAACTTCAGCTTTGTTTTACACAAGAAAGAGCCTTTGATGTTAGAAGGAAGATAATATGTGGCGTTTAAAGGAAGGGATGCTCCAAACGAGCCCCAACTGATGGTCACTCGGCGCCACTGCCTTACCGCACAGCCATGGCGAGGACCTCAATCTTTATATCCAAACCCGCATCTATTTAGGCTTTCTTTCTTTACAAACAAAGCTGCTGACCACTTGGAATAGGATTGCATTGTCCGGCTGTAATGAGTGGCAGTCTTTCCAAGGCAGAGGGCTAGCTTAAATTGATCAAAGTCTGATTTCTGACAAAGATGTTGTTTTTTTATTTTTGGGGGGTTGGGGGTTTATTCGGGAACTAGGACTAAATGACAACTTGGAGAAGACGATTATGAAGGGATATTGGGTTCTGTAGCGTTCAACATTCCTGCAAAGTCTTAAGAAAATTCTTTTGCTGTTTTAAGTAACATGACAAGCAAAAAATGGAATTAGATTGAACAAATTAATAAGTTGTATACAGTTATCAAGTGGGGCCCCTGGCCAGCATAACAATTGGTTTGTAATCATCTTGGTCTTCTTCTTTTGCTGTTTGATCAGGACCCATGGGGTTTGTGATGCACAGTGTGTAGTAGTGGCCAGACCTCAGCAGGTACGGGTTCAGATACAGCAAGCAGAGAAGGGATGGGGGAAGAGGAGTGGGGGTTATTTGGGGGGGGGGGGGTCTTGGCACAGTTCCTGAGTAAAGATCTAACCACAATCACCACATGCATGCTCCCAACTCTCCTTTTCGCATTCCCCAAAGTTAGCAGCACATGAAGAGTGTGAAAAGTGGCACATGCTGCCCGGGCCAAAAATAATAAATTAAGTTAATTTGCTTTTGCTCTCTTTCAGGGGGTTTGGGAGAATGATGATGTAGATCTGGCTCTGGTGCCAAAACCCAAAGCTTCTTGCACCAGTCCCCACATTGCTACAGTTTAAGTCTGTAATTCATCCTGAAGCATCAGTTTGTGTGTGTGTAGCAACTGGATCCAAACTACAATTTTAAGTGAACTTCAAACAGCTCCACAACTTTGATTTGTACTTTTTTTCTTTAAATGAAAACATTTTTTTAAGTTTCTAAATATAATTACTCATATTTACAAGTCTCCTTTTTAATAAACATTCTTAAAGTACCTCTTTAGTGGGTCTTGGGAAATGAAGAAGAAGCAGGTTTGCGTCAAGCAATTCAATGGAGAAGCTATAATTTAGAGAACCTAATCCCTATGCACACGATGCACTCAGTAATTTGGTTAAAAAGTCAACTGTGTTTAAACTTTTACTGCTTTGCCTTTCAGAAGTGTTCATTCCACTTGATCTCGGTTCTCATTTGTCACATTAAAGACGCACAGACTTCATTGTGCTTTGTTGGGATTTTATGCACCAAATACACCCAAAAGCACAGCACACAAATGCTACATGCGTTTTCATATTTCAACTAATAAAAATCTAGAGAATTTGTATCTAGCAACTTTGAATTATTACCATTTAAAACCATTTTTTGCTGCAGTTACCACTGCATGCCTTTAGTGGTTTGTCTCTGCTTTGCACTAAGCTTACTAGTTCTTCTTTGCAAAATGGCTCAGGATCAGGCAGATTTAATGAAAAGTATCAGTGAATTTAAAGTGTTGCCATAGATTCTCGCATTCAGCTTTTGGCTTTGACTGAGCCGTTAAAATCTTGTATGCTGTGATCAAATCAATCCCGTTGTAGCTTTAGCGGTATGGGCTGTTATCTCCTGGAAAAGGAACCTCTGTTTTACCTTTCAGCTCTTCCCCCACTATTACCGTGTAAACCCCGTTATTCAGCTTCTTATAAACTCTTACCAGTTTCCCTTACTCTTAAAGAAAAGCCTTCTTAATGCTATGAAGGATGAGTGTTTCTGACACATTGCAGTTGGCATGTAAGCCAAGTAATTTGGACCTGGTCAAAATGTTTGCTTGATCGTTGCTTGAAGAAACCCTTTACATTACATTTAAATGGTATGGTCTTAATTTTAACAGGGGCTAATAAAGAGCAGAGTTGAGATGTTCACTTTGGCTGATAGTTGTCAGCAGATCCTTTTGGCTTAACTGTGGATCTCTGCAACTCGAGTAGCAATAAGCGTCGGTAATCGTCAAGAAAGCTCTTTTAATAAGATTAGACTACACACAAATGCACAATTTACAAATGAATGGACTTTTACAGGCAGTTGTATGTATGTTATTCAAAGTACATTAGGTTAAAAGGAGCAGAATACATTGGCACAACACACCTTTTGTTTACAGTTACAAAGTTGGTCTATTCAATAAATCTAAGTCTTTATGTGATGCATATAAAATTTGTGGTTGTAACATGGAAAATATGGAAAGGTTCAAGGGTTTTGAATATTGTAGCTATAAAAAGATGGTTCAAAATGCAAAAGTTTCCCAAAATGAACACCTTTTTTTTGTTGCCATCAGTTCTACTGACCTGTACGAATTCGTGCAACTACCTCTTGTCATTCCCGCACTTCTGGACGTCATGTCACCATTGCTGTTGTGTGGTGACATGCAGATGCTCTGCAGGAGTTCACATCTGCCTCTGATTTCGAGCGGACCTGTGCTGGTTGTCATTTGACTAAAGGAGCTTGAACGTGGCAGGGGCACGCAAAACTCCAGATGGAACTCATGGTGTCATCGGCCAGAGCCAAAGGGAATAATGTGGCTTTTTCCTGACTTCCTCTCAGAAAGGACACAGCATCCCTTGAATCCTCCTTCAAAAATAAAAAAAAAACCCTAAGAGATTAGGCTACAGTTTTCCCTACAACCGCAAGCTTTTTGACCTTTGAACTTAATCTACTGATGCATATAAAGTACTTGCAGCGCATCGTTTCCCACTAACTTAATGTTCAGGGGTGGAAATGGTGGTTTTCTGTTGAGACAACGATGCGCTGAAATGTTGGAGCTCCTACCTTGCTGTTGGCAGGCCTTGTGTCGCGCTGCATTTAGACTATAATGAGAGCTTTAGTGGTTAAAGGCATCCAGCGCGCGTTCTCACCGCAGCCTGGAAACCCCAAGAGGCTATAACGAGGCCCGGGCCCAGACAGTAGGTGCCCCGATCCGGGGCCACTCCCAGCGCCAAAGCAACAGTAGCAGAGTACACAAACGCTGGTTTCGAAAGGTTGAAAAGCGACGTTCCCTTCTTTTTTCCAGTTATTGGCTTGGTGGTTGCAGCTGTATTTTAAGTGCTATCGTTTTTTTTAACCGCCACCCTGCTTTGCTTTCATGTCCCAGCCAAAGTAATTTGAGGCTGTGTTTCTCCTCTTTTTGGAATAGAACAGACTAAACTGTTTTTTCTCTTTCTCTTGCTTAACAGCCCCCTCATCTTGCCCTCCCCTTTTCAGCAACTCACCCCCAGTCTGGTATTTTAAATGCAGCCAAAAATTGTTACACATCCTAGACTGAAAGTGGATGATTTCAAGTAATGTTTACAAACCAATCAGCTAAGGCTAAGTAGTCTCTCAGACTAAATTGAACGCTTTTGGGGTCAGTATGCGGAGGATGTGTTACTGGCCAATGTTCCCATTCACTTCTCTCCTATTTCATGTCACTTGGACAATAAAAACATGATATACAGCCCTGGATGAAAATACTGACCACCCTTTTTTGCTTTAGCTTCTTTCTCTAACGGTATATTGCCTAAATAATTCAATGAGCATGACCAAAGTAACCAAATAATGGTGTATTATTATTTTTTTTTTCATTCGCTGGATAGAGCTTGGTGCATAAAAAGTACATATTTGAAATGAAAGACCTGCATGTTTGAAAATAAGTTTTGCAATGCTGGAAATTTATTTTGGTGCATCTGCCTGCGCCTTCATTTGCATTTTAACAAAATAACTTAACCAGTCTCCTTTACCTGTTTGGTTGTGCAATTTCATCTTTGAATCCAGATTAATTATGATATACTTGTGAAATTTTCAGTGAGTCTTTAAAAAAAAAGCAATCAACATTTCTGTGGCAAGTTGGCAACCTTACCTTTGCTTGCAGGTTTACATCAGTTTAACTCAGTCCTGTTGTTTTCAGTCTGTTATTTAATTAAACTGTCTTTATTTTACATTATTCACACTTGCCTAAAATAGGAATAATTCTGTAGTGTTGTTGTAACATTTACCCATTCATATTACATTTCTTTTATTATTATTATATTATTTTGGGACACTTTTAAATCAGTATGAGGCTGATTGAGGCTGATGTTTGTATGTAATCCAATTCTCTTGTAGTTTTAGACGATGCACTCAGGTCAGAGCTTATTCTAACACATACCTTGGCCCCATATCAGAGAGGAGGAAAAGTAAGAACATAAATCTATGAATATCCTGGATTTTCAGTTTCAGAAGGCCAGATAGTCATTATCCCGAATCAAGTTAATACTTTAAATTACTCTGTGAACCAACCTGTGCCTGAATCGGGATTTGTGGAATTTACCCTGGATATGTTGCACATTTCAGCAGAGACTTGACTCAAAGAAACTATTAGAAGTGGTGTGCTCTTTACTGGAGGAGAGCAAATACCCCGTGTAATAAGATGCATGTTTAATTCCACATTCTTTACTCTTTTCACAGAAGTTAATTTATTTCAATTAAATTTCAGCCACAGATTGCTCATATGACATTAGGACATGAGGAGTTCTTTGTGCTGCACTTCTTTTTTGATGCTGAAGGCAAACAGGGATGGCGTGTTAAAATGTTGCCGTACAGCACAGATGGCATCACATCGATTGCAGTTTGTTTAAGATGTCATCTGTCTCTGTTGTTTGAAAGGAGAGTGTTCCTACCTGCTGTGTGGAAGGCAGGGGTTCAAATCCAGTTGGAGACTGAGGCGATCAGAAAATCTTTTTTCTTTGTAACTATTGAATAGCTTTGGTTTTGTTTAATTATATTTCAGGCAACAATTTAGTTATATCAAATTTTGCCATTTCAAGCATTATTTATTCACATATTGTTTAGTTTCCTGTCATAACTGGAAGTTAGAGCTGGACAATGTTTCAATATTGATATATATTGTGACATCATTAACTTTTACACACATTTCTGATGTTTCAATATACATCAGAGTCTATAAATACAGTCACTGACTGATGGTCCAGGTTTTCATGTAGTATGATGTGTTTTTGTTCTTCAAAAATAATACTCCTTAGATGTCATGTTGGAGGATTTTTATAAACATTACAAAATATTCGTCATAAGTTTGTATGGTCTTCTGTTGTAGACGTTCTTGGCTGTCTTTCTAAGGCTTTTATTTTTTCTGTATCGACCAAAATTAAGAAATATATTGTGATATAAATTTTGTCCATATCATCCATCTCTGCTGGAAGCATTGATGGCAATCACATCCACTGCCCCTTCACTAAATAAACAATGTTTATGTTTTATTTCCTCATGATTATAACTAAATGTGTTTCTATGTTTTCTTGGAAATCTGCCTTGTACAGCTAGGTAGATTTAGTGACAGAGAAATATCAATCTCAGCTGTAATTCTGCTCTTTTTTCATATTAAGTCATGAACCAAGGTTGAACTTTTTACATCCTAATCATTACATTTGTCCAATAAACCTAATTAATGCTATTTAACTAGAAGGTTGTGGATTTAATAATGTTTTTATATACATTTTATCTTCAATAACTGCTACATTCTTATTTTTTGGCTGCTGTGTTGCACCAGACATTCATTTCATGCCAAAACTCACACACAAACCCATAAACATTTTAATTTTAGTTAAAGGATGTAACTTTATTTCTTTAACTGATCACTGCAAAGCTAAATCTCCTTATTTTGCAGGAGGAATAGCAGTAAACTGTTCATTTGAATAATTTCCACATCCCATCATTAGTATTTTAATTTCTGCTGGTGAGAAATGCGCACTTCAAGGCTTTATTTTCCTCCTGTTGTCATGTTGGGTCGTTTTTCTTTGTTCCGCCGATGAGGGTTTCTTATAATGCTTGGGCTCATCCTATGCTCTGGGTCGACTTATTCTGAGTTGAGTTACTTCGTTCTTATCACCTGTTCTGACATTTAAAATCCTGAATAATGCAAAGCCGAGTAAGTTGACTCAGAATAAATGCTCTCTGCTCAGGCTAAGTTAAGCCCCCTTTCTGAAACGGGGCCCCAATCTCTTCCCCCAGGCTTTGCGTTGTCCAAAAACAAGCAGAAAAAATGATTGATGTTATGGTTTAATGTCTTATTTCATATTAAGTATGAAGCAAGTTAAAAGGCATACTATAACATTGATTAAATGTCACAGACTGATAAGTCCATGTAACAGGTGGTAATTCATGCACACGAATCACCGTAGGGCACAAGTATACTTTTTTTTTTTTTCATAAAGTATCAAAACCTTGTCCAGTAAAGGCTTAAATTTATAGAACATAAAAATATTTCAAGTTCATATAAACCATGTTATCAAAAGAAATTAAGACAGTTGATTTGAATCATAAAACTGTAAATTGGTGGTATTTTAAATTTTAGATGGCGTTTCTAATGAGAGATGATAAGGAAAATTAAATGGAGATGCACATTAATGAAAACCTTTTTAGGTCCATACAGCCGTATTTAACGCTATGTTGTCACGCCTTGCCTTAAGGTCTGTTTGTCTCAATTGATTCGTTTCTCTTTTATATCTTTTGCGTTTTTTTTTTTTTTTGTTTGTTTTTTTTTCAGCCACCTGAAAGGCGGTGTTTAGCAACAGATACTAGTTTTAAAAAAAAATCTAGTCACTCCAGCATCGTTTTTCCTGGCATTGTAATAAAATAATAATAAACAATCGAATTGGTTTAAAGGGACAGCATCTTTTTTTAAAAACGTTGTACTCTTTGATGTTCACTTTTGATAGACGCTCAGCTAACCTGCCCAAATGATTACTCCTAAATCCCTTTGCACTTTTTATTTTTCATATTTGATGCTGCTGTTCTTTCGTCCTTTTAATCTCGAGTTCCTCCTCAGAGCTTCTTTCTCCCAGTGAAGGGACACATTCACCTAAAACTAGTGTGCTTTGGCACTAGTAGCCTCTGTACCTATGCTCCAACCAGCTTAGTCTCCTCCCAGGGTACATCTGCCCCCTCGTGTCACTTCCCTCCTGATCCAGCATTGATTAGGTGTCCAAGTTTATATGTCCAAATGTCTTGTTTTTTCCCTTTTTAGCGCTTTATTGATTCCAAAGCATTAGACGTATGCCCTGAGGGTGTACATTTTGTCTTGAAAAAGGGTGTTTGGGAAAATGAACCAAGCAGGTGGAGAACTGTTTTATCTCTCTGTCTTCTCTCACGTTGCTTCGGAAACTCGCTGAATGACAGGAGTCCTGAGTGGGTTTTTTGTTTTCTGTGCAGCACATGGTGTGTATTGCTTGTTTTTTATGAAACAACGCTGACAGGCACAGTCCATCCACACATCCCCACATTTTTATCCACTGACACACAGGGTGCGCAGAACAAAGGCGGAGGGGTCAAGGGTTATGAAATGACAATGATCGCAGTAGCTCATCCAGGCGGAGGCATCCTTTGTTGTTGGTTAGGAATGTGCTGACTAACTGTGAAAGGCCACAATGCCAACCTCCTCCTTTTGTTAAACTTTTTTATGCAAGTGGACTAGAAAGGTGGGTAAACTGGAGGGCCAGTTCCCTGCTTAAATATGCCTTCCTCCACTTCATCTCTGGCTGTCGGTCGTCCCACTGATGTCCTTTGTTTTTCTAAAGGTAGAGACACAGACTTATCTGATATCTTCTTTACTTACTCAAGGTCAGGAAAGCTGGTTTCAAAGTTCTGCCTTTTGTGTACATCCTTACATAATGTGCAGTCAAAATAAAAGGCAATGCTGATGTTAATGCAGGATGTGCCTTTCTTCTGACCACTTTTTCTGAATATTAATAAAAAATTGTTTTCTTTCTGCTGGTTATGCTGCTAATATTAAAGGTATCAAAGACATGTTTCTTTCAGTTTCTTTAATCTTTTCTAAAACTTTCGTTAGTGAATTTGAGCAGGATGCTTTTGAAACAAACTGTTTTTCCCTTCTTACCTGCTCTGTGTGTTTTTGAGTCTGGGTACACCATCCTGCTAAATTATTTAGACCCCTTGTCTGATCAGTTTTTTTCTTCTTTACAAATAAAAATTGTAAACGTTTCATATATATTTATAGAAAACCTTCTTTACTTTGATACCCCTAAAAAAATAAATCCCCCTATCTGTTAAAATACCTCTATTAGACATGGAATTACTATGCATAATCAGACTCCCGTACTGTGTATAATTGACAAACTGCTGTTTAAAAACGGAAATACTGTGGCACAGATGTTGCTGTTCTTCTAAACAAAATGAACAGCAAAGAGCTCCTGATATTTTTGATGGAGCAGCAGTTATCTATGGCTCTAGTAGAAGTTGATGACAAAATAACCACTGCTTGTATGTTGTAGAAATCTGGTCTCTATGGAGGAATGGCAAAAAAAGGCATGAAGATGTAGGAGAAGGTAATATGATCAGAGGAGAGTAAAATCTGAGCCTTTAACTTGTATGAAGGATAACCAACATTGTAGTTCACCTCTTCCCACAGTTGAACGGGGTGATGGCAGCTTTGCAGCGAGGGGAACTTTTTCTTCTATGGGTAAAGTGTGCTAATCGGTTCATGAGAACTATTTGCCTAAATAAATAAATACGGGTCTTGTTCTTAGGTTTAAAAAGACATTAAAACCAGAGTGGTGGTTCACCTTTCAGCAGGACAACAAAGCATAGATGGCAGGGCTGATTTGTTTGCCTCGATCTTCGCTTCCAAGTTGCCTCAATTGTCGTTCTTGAGGTAAACGTGTGAGTTGATCCTGCTGTGTGTGATGTGCTAAGAGTGATGCATCTTGATCTGAAGGACATGCGGAACACTAAGAACTCAAATTGAGGATAACATGTTGAATGTGGTGTGTAACTAATCAAAAAATCACTGACTAAAGGGAAGAAAATCTACAAATTAACAGTATAGCAAGTGGAGAACCTGCTTTCTCTGTCTCCACTCTTATAACAATGCCTTTTTATATATACTTATTTATATATATAGTAATTTAGTAAAATATCTACTTCTTCTTGCCACGTTGCTGTTCAACACACACCAAAGAACCAACCTGTCATGTCTCCGATTTTTAATTTTAATTGTCGTGTGTTTGTGGTCAGGTTTTGGAAATCAACCCTCCATATCGTCTGTGTTAAAATCTTGCCTTGTGAACCAGGCATCAAACTGAAACATTTTCATGCATTTGAATGTTCCACTCAAAGTCCAACAAAAAAACCCAATGGAAAATCTTTTCCACAACATGAAAACTGATGTTCTTAGATGTACGCTTTTCAGTCTAACAAACACAGAGTTGAATTTTAAAAGAATAGACAAAAATGTTTTTTTTACATCAGCTTGTGGAGACACACTCAAACAGACTAACAGTTGCTTACGTTTTTTTTTTTTTTTTTCCAGATAAGATATTGACCCATAGGAGTTGTATAAAAATACATGCTGCGTCTTTTTCATAATCATTTGTATTACAAATATCTTAAAGCACATATTTCAGTTCTTCAGTTTCACAATTACGTACTATTTGCCGGCGCTTTATCAATGAAAATCCTACTAAAATGGGAAAAAGTTGGAAAGGTATAAACATTTTTGGAAAGCTACACTATAAAAGGAAACAAACAAACAAACAAACAAACAAAAAAAGACTGTAGCACAATGAGGCCAGAGGTATGATGGATTGAACCTGCTTGGTCAGATGAGAACAAGCTGGTTTATCTCTGCATTCTTATTTTTCCTACAGAGTGCCGTACGTCTCCAGAGTAATGTGATATCGGTACATCTATCCTGATCTTGCAAAAAGAAAGCGGCCTAGATTTTTTTTCTTCCTCTTGTGTTTCATGAAAAATTGCCTTTCATATTGTTTCTGCATCAGGTTGTGTCACTGAAAACTCTGGAGACAAAGGGGGATGTTTTTTTTGGGGGGCGGTGGGAGTATATTTGCTGAAAGCATTGAAGAGTCAAATATATTTTTTTTCTGGAGTTTCTGGGCTGGTGGTACAGTGTGGGAAATGGATCAAAAGTCCATTATCCCTCCTGTCCTTCCCCCTCGACCCCTGTCAGCTGCCCAGGCTACCACCGCCACTCACTCCAGCGTCTGGACCCTGAACCGGGGAGGGGCCTGCGAAGCTTGCTGAATAGCTTGCTGGGAGTCTTGCTGCGAACGTAAACCACATGAACGCGCCGCCTGAGCAGATAGTATCAAGCGAGGCGGGGAGTCCTGGGAGGCCACGGTGCTCAGCACAGTTCCGCGTGTTGACATCAAAGGCACAACCAAGGGAGGGGGGGGAAGCAGAGCGAGGGAAAGAGAGAGTGAGAGAAAAAGGAGAGAAGGCAGGGCCAAAGTCTTCAAAGGCCTTCTATGACTAATGCCAGCACTGATATGCAGAGCTGCAAAACTGAATGATGATGTAATTGCAGGCCTTCGAGCTAAATCTGCTCCCGTACAAATAGAGGTGAAGGTGTTGCTCGTATGTAAGGGAACATACCCATGTAGTGTACCCTTTTTTTTTTTTTAAGCTAGAAGTCAGACAGCTGAACATGCTCTTTTTCTGTCTCTACGCTGGTGCTTTGAATCAGGTGGAAAAAGTTACTTTCCTGACAGACTGCTTTGATTCTACTGGACGTTTCCAAAGTACACAGCAGATGGAACAGAGTAGTCTTTCTGTAATGTTTTCTATAAAGTTTCTGTTTGGTTGTGATTAAAATGTTCTTCACTTTTTACAAAATGTCCCCATCAAGCTAATAACTCGTTCACTGCTTTTATGACAGCAGAAAAAAGGTACTTTCTGCAGAACAAACTTCTCTATTTAGAGCACAAAACTGTAATTTATTGTTGACCATTTGCATAGCTATGCATTTCTTTTCCTCGTTATTTGTTGATTTCGGTTCTTTTTAAAATATAGAACAGACACTGTATCAGCACTGTCTTTCATTTTGAAGTTCCAGCTGAGTTTGGTCCTTTGACTCCTGTTTTCCTGGGTTGCTTGTGGAAGAGAAAGCTTGCAGCTCAAAGCTTCTGTTGCTCGTCGAAAAGATGCACAGAACTTATTTGTCGTGCAGTGAGACTGTAGTGCTTCTTCACAGAAATTCCTCAAGACTATCCTGGATTTATGAAACCTCTGTTTTATGTGTGAAACGCAAAGGAGATTTTCAGCACATGTTTTGACATTATGTCTATCTTATGTCAGGAAGTCTCATCTTGTTCTTCTGAAGCCATTATCATGTCCGGATTTGTCATTTTTCCTCTGCTGTATTTTCATTTAACAAATTTAAGGCTCTAGTCAGTTTGCCTAATGATTTTGACATTTCCTGTCTTTAATATTGTCCTCTTCTACTTTCTTAACTCACCTTAGTGCGGATGGCTAGGTCACGACATTAATTCATGTCCAGCTGTCTTTCTTTCACCTTGCAGTCCATCTGTTCACCTTACGCTATTGCCCATCACTGCAGGCTATAGAAACTACTACAGGTCCCTAAAATAAATGACAGTTTGAAGGAGTGAGCATGATTTTGTAGGGATGCATATAAAATGCACTTTATGACTGGTGTTGCTCTACTTCCAATCTAACACGTTTCACATTCGTCCGGATCCAAGAGTTGTAGTTTTCACCCATAGCTGTTTTTGAAGAGGTTAAGTTATTCTGGGGTGACTCCATGGGCAGTTTGTTCAAACACATTTGGCTCTCTAATGACAAGTTGTCCCTGGACATTTCAGGGCATCTAGGTTCTCGGAATGCTGTTTTGATAGAAAGGAGAGATGGAGTTTGAGACGGCGGGAATAACAGAAAAAGATGAGCTGCTGCAGAATCCTTGGCTGTTCTGTCTCCATCCCACAGGCATGTGCCAAAATCCAACTGTCAGCTCAGGGTGACATGCATCCCGCAGACATTCTGAAGTAAACATCTCTTGAGTTTGTGGTGCTGACATTTGGACACTGGCCTCACCCTATAGACTTAAAAGGAACATTTTTCCATCATAAAATATATGTTGGGACTAGATTTCTCCAGGAGACAGTCTGGTTCCCAAAGCCAACCTGTGGTTTTCTAGTAGGGTTGTTTCCAGCCACACGCTTAGCTAAATTTTAGGAAATTTAAATCTTGTATTGGATGAAGCTATAGGTATTTTAGTTATTGTGTTTTTAAAACCTGCCATTTGAGATTATCTTTGGTTTACCTTCCTGTTTTCTCTAACGTTTGAGGAGGCAAGATGAGATTGAAATAAACATGTTACTTTGCACCTTAAAGCTTTAAAACAAGGGATTGATGGATCTATCTTCTTGGCTTCAGAAAATTGATGACAAACTATCTGGACCCACAATCAGCTGTAGGATTTAACTTAAAATTTAGGAATCACTCAGTTTTTTTCACTACCTTCCACTAAAACTCTGGATTGTGTCACATTTTGAATTTGCCATCATTCCCTCTTAGGTTTTCTGGTAATTCTGCCTCCAAATAATGAGAGGATGGTGATGATTTTACAGTAGGTTAACTGGCAAAAGTAATTGATGCTTTTTTTTTCCCCCTTTCTCCTTAACAACCTCTGCCTTTAAGGAAGAGGTTTTGACTTTCCCTTTGGCAGCCACTTCTGTAGTTGGCTTTTCTGCAACATTGCTTTGAGCTAAGCTCACGCACAGAGGATTTGGTAATGTACTGATGTATGCGTTCAGCGTAATTATTGTTTTGTAGAAGCTAGAGTTTGTATTACCCAGGCAACATAAGAGGTTCAAACTTGAAATTAGACTTTGTAGAGTTTTGGACAAAGTTGTTGCCTTGTCTAGGTCGTGTATCAAAACCTTTTAGTTGCACGTTAACCTAAGTGGATCGATAATCCTGCAGCTTTCTGTGAAACCTTTCTGTAAGATTACAGGTTAAGTTCTTTACTCGTCATTTCCCTTCCTTCCTTTCATGAGTTCTTTCTCTCTCTCTCTTTTTTTTTTTTTTGTTTTTTTTTTTTTTTTCTCTGTTCCCTCAGTTAAGTTAAGAAGAAGTGGGGGTGTATAACTCTGAGACCACACATGCTGTGTCAATGTTTGCTGAAATAATTAGAGACAATGTGGGCCAATAACAGGAGGAGTGCAGTAACCTGAACTCGCTTTGTTCTGCCCCGACAGCAACACAAAAGCCATTCACAGTCCCACAGATCTGTGGGCTCAAAACGGGAACGACTGAGTATCCTGCCCAGCCGTGTTGCGCGGCTCTGGGGATCAGTAGGAAAACTGACCGGTTTCCAGGGACTTCACCTTGTGTGCCAGCTTAAAGTGATGCTGATGTCACTCTAAAGGTTTTTAGTAAATCCCTGCCAGCAACCTCTTCCCAGGAAAAAAAAAACAAAAAAAAAAAAAAACAACAAAACCCTACCCTTTGTCACCCTTCCCAGTCATCCAACACATGTCCCTGGCTTAGAGGACCCTCTTTAACTAGAGGATATCCGGCTGCCCGGTATGCGAAGAGCCTGTGGATTCCTGACACGAGTGCTAGAGCTGGACTCAGAGGTGACTTTCAGCATGGCCAAACAACTGTTGGATTAGCGAGACACTTTAAGTTGATTCTAAGCCAATAGGAGATGGCTTGGCCTACAGCAGGGTATATGCTATTTAAATGGAGGCTTGATCTGTTTTAAGTGTCTCTATTTATTTACATCTAAAGCATACCAAGGCTGCCTGCAAGATGTGGTATTAAGCAACACGCAGATCTAAAAGAGGAAATGCCAATTAGATGATTTAAGATGAAATACAGAAAGCAAAACAAAAGCAAAAATTCAGCAGGGTTCAGTCTCTCTTATTTACCAAGCTCATACCGGGAAGTGGACCAACTGGTTTGTTTCAGCAGTGTCCATCTTGGAAAGGGGACACCGCTATGGGATGCATACATCCCCTGGAGGCCGCGGGTGTCATTGTGGCACCTGTCCCCACCAGTCTCAGCTCGTGTCAGCAGCTCAGATTTATTTACATTCACTTTTTTCAGTTTGTTCCGGTGCACTGTCAGCTGGGAGCGACAGCAGATTGGTTTGTCAGATCTCCATTCCTGTCAGATGGTTTTCTTTTTTTCTTTTTGCTTATTATTCCTAAATTGATTGTGCAGAAATTTATACCATCACCTAAAGTATTAGCTGTTACTACAGGGATCCTGAACCATGCTAAGCCAACCATTTGCAAATGTTGCTTTTGCTTCCTTGTCAATCGGGTTTTTCATTTTTCAACCCGCTTGTTGTTGTTGTTTTTTTTCCTATTTCTCTATCCCTCTCCTCCTCTTTCCATTCCACTGCGCTGATGTGCTCACGGCTGGCAATGTGTTCCTCATCACAGCTAGTGTTTCTTCTTATCTTTAGCTCTTTTATCAACGGCCGCCACACATGCCCAAAAGAAAGGAGGGGAGTGGGAGCTTGGAGGGCGGCTGATGTTATCAGCAGGTGGAGATTTCTGCTCTGGAGTTTAGGGGCCCAGTGCAGTCAAAGGAGGGCCCAGTCAAAACGGGTCCAAATTAGAGCTGACGAAAATTCCTTCAAACTCCAATAACATCAAAGACTCTGAGATTTAAGTGATATAAGTGAGTCTTGTATATAACGTTTACAACATTTGTGCCTGTATTGATAGTTTGATGAAAAAAACGCTTCTTGTATGTAGGGCTGCGACTAACGATTATTTTGCTAATCAATTAATCTGTTGATTTTTTACTGAATTAAACCGGGTGAAAATAAAACACTGCCCCAGATTTTTACATTTAACTGAAAAAAAGGCTTTATTCCAGAGTTGAATGATTCTTGTCCAACCCTGACTTGCATCTAGTCAGCAGAAAATTAACTAGGCGGTAAAACTAATGTTTTGATTTTGAAAACTGTATTATGAGTAACAAAGGGTCAAAGTTGAAGGAAATTAGTGTCAGTGTTTGATGTTTACTTACTTTATCAGCTGGATAGCATCCTGATTTGTGAATTTAGCTGTCAGACCAGAAACACCTGCATCTTAATTTTAGCAAAACAAACTGGAATCACTTCATGTTTGGGTCACCGTCAATCTATCTATTAATCACCGTGGAGATACCTCTAAAGGGAGGCTCTTGTACCTGCTGAGCTTAACTTTAAGGCCTCGTTTGTTATAAAATATACTGGATATGGAAATATTAAAGCTTTTTGGAAATATCTGAGTTTGCATTTGAATCTTCATACCCTAGAGAACTTACGTGTAGACTGGTTTTAGCTGCACCAATCAGTATTATAAGCTCTAATTCGAATTAAGAAGAAAATGTTCAGAAAGTTTTAATTTATTTAAATGTTAAAACCATTTTACAGGAATGACTTGTACTCATTCAGGATTAAACACACACTTATCTTGCCCTGATGTCCTTAAATAACAATGGTTTTCTTGAAAAACCATCCGTCCTATAAATCAGTCTTTAACAGAAATCAAGAGTCAAAACTGGCCATAAAACTCTATCAAACATGTCAAGTATAGAGTTTTAGCATATTTGGAATACTACTTTGTGTAATCGATATACATGGTAAAATGATCAACGGGGAAGGTAGATCAGGGGGATGGAGGCAGGCTAAGATACTGCCTCGCAAAAGCCTAAAACGATATCGCTGGTGGATATCTGGATGCTTGGCATGCCTTGGATGGCTGCTTGTACACTTTTGTCTTTGTCTTTGCAGGGATGAATAGAGGCCTCTGTTGTAGTGATGACAGGTTTCTCCAGGCTTAGACCTGACTGGCTGGAAGACTAAGGTGCTGGAGCTCTGGAGACTTCATCTCTCCCACAGGAGCAGAAGCCTGACAGGGGATGCTGGTCATCATGGTTGTCTCTATAAAAGGCTCTCTGTTTTCTCCCTCTGACCAATTCTTATTGTGACATCCTTGTTACACAAATATACACCCAGGTCTACTTGGCAGCTGCAGGTCCACAGCAGATAGTTTGTGTTTACATGTTTTACATGGCTGTACTGAGAGATGAAGAGTAACTGCTGGTAATTATAAAATATCTTACCTTTTTGTAAAAATGCCAAACTGAGGAGCGAGCTGAAAATGTACCTGGGTGCCAACATGTTTGCTGGTGGTGTAGGTCAGGGTACTGATTAAGCTTTCAGTCAGACTGTGTACTTATCTACTTTAAAAGTTTAGCTCTAATCTTCCTGAGCTTGGAAAAGAAGTGGATTTAAATGAAAATATAAGAGAGAGGCCTTAAACACACAATGTTTTCATAAACAATACAGAATTTTAGAAAATGGCCAAATTAAAGTAAAATACAGCCAACAATAAAGCTGTCATGAATGTTGTCAGAAATCTGCTATCAATACTGCAAATTTTAGATGACCTTCTCTTACAAGCATCAAATCTATTTTTGTATATTCATCTTTGGGATCTAGCTACATCAAATTTGTTTACTTTATATCCATTGCTATGCCAGTAGCAAATTTAACATCAAGGCTAGGCCTAAAGGAAATGGCAGGATTTGGGATTTCGTCCAAAACCCACATTTAATGACTTTAGTATTGATCTCGCAGTAATGTCAACCTTATGTCTGGAGATTAGTGGACCACTGTCTCTCCTGGTTGTGATTGAGTTTCTAACTCAAGCAAAGGAGTTCAAGTCCTTTGGATTCTTGGTCACGAGTGATGGCGAGATAATGCTGTGAATAGATAGACAGCTTTAGGCCTTATCTGGTGCAAAGCAGGCGCTGCTTTAGTTTGTCATGGTGAAGAGAAACTCAGACAAAAAGCAAATCTGTTTTCCAGCTCTTGTCTGGGGTTTTAGATGTGGCTCATGACCCCAAGAATAAGATCTTGCATAAATGCAGCAAAAAATGAGCTTCCTCCCAGGGTTAGCCTGGCTCCGGCCTACAGACGAGATGGAGAATTTTTTATTTTTTTTCCCAGTAAAGTGCAGATTAGAGATGCTGGTTTTCCACCTCAAAATGAGTTTAGCATAAGGGTTTTGTTAATCTAATTAGTATTTTTAAATGTAATATTTTTAGATTTCCTAATGTCTTTCATTGATTAGATGATTTAAGATTCATCAGATAAGGTAAAAAAACAAAAAAAAAACAACCTACAAAGGAAGGTTGGGTTTTTGTCCGGTGTACCAAAGCAAAAGTCAGAATAAGGATGCTGACATCTAGCATGACAGATTAAAGGTTGGAGCTCAATCTCTGATAAAATGTTTATTTTAATGTTTATTTTTTCTCTAGAATAACAGTGCTCAGATGGTCAAGACAAACTCCTTCACTCCTGCAGCAGCAGATGCATGGGGGCCTGAATGGCCATGGCCTAGTCCATCTGGTCTTGTGTGCTTTTTGTGAGTTGTTAAAATGTGAAGGAGCCATATACAGTCTAAGAAGAACATGAGGCCTTCACACGTGATGTATGAAGAGCAAAAGCTCTCCCAGGCCCTTCACATGCCCTTGTCGTCTGTCCCAACTGCCCATCTTAAAGAGTCGCAGAACCTCTTTGATCTGAATGCTGTCCTCCCAGCTGGAAAGCCATTGGGATGCAAGCAGCCTTTCTGGTCTCCCGTTTCAAGTCACACATTCTTTTCTAAGGACCCAGAGGTCCTGACCCATACCAGTAGTGGAATTTCATATGCAAAAATAGGCCAGACTTGCGTTGTCTGAATGTCAATGAATTCTCTTTTTAATTTTTATTTTTGTTAGATCTTTAGATGTAGGTGTCAGGGTCACAATGAGACATCTCTGTGTTGGAAATTACCTCTCGTTGATCCTTTTTTCTTCTTCTGTGCCTTTTTATATATTTACCAAGTCCAACTTTTAAATATAAGGAAAGAAATTATCTGATTAAAAAGATAAATCCACTTGTTCTCTCAATTCTGCTCTGCTTATTTGGACTTTTATTTGCTTATTTTAGATCTGTCCTTTCTTTATCACAGGTGAGGTCATCATTAAACATAACACCTACAAGCTTTACCTCTTAAAGATGTCCCTGCACATGGTGTTAGGAGTAAGGGCAAGTTTATGCTGTTTATTCAAACCATTTGTGTATAACATGGTTTTAATTAATAGTTTAAGACAAGGAGCAAAGGTCAGGAAATTTAGTGTCATGGAGTACTGATTGGTATACATAGCTTGGATAACATAACTAAGAGATTTTTTTACTTGAATCAACATTGATTCATTTAAAATCTTATTTACAAGGCACCCTGGCCCAAATGACGGCACTAAAGTAAAACGCATATCAAAGGTTATGGCAGATCAAAGGTCATTAAACTTCCTAAAGACAGTTGACTCTTTGTTATTTTGCAAAATATTGCATATTTTTCTTGTTTTTGTTTTTAGCATGAAATTGTTTTTAGAAAGTGCTCCACCTGTTTATTTCAGAAATTAAGAAGGTTCTTAGGCTGATTACAAATATCTCTGGATGTATGTACTGTAGTCTTCAGCTAACATTTTGAAATTTGACATTGAGTTTGGAATTTGAGTTTACTTTGAAACCGAGGTGAAACAAATCTCTGTCGTCTCAACTGTGGGGAGAAAAAAAAAGCCCGCTCTTTTTAGATGTTGCTCATTACCTTTTCAAAGCACTCTGTTCCTAACAGGAAATGCTTGTGTGTTTGTGAAGCAGGTTTGAAGTTTAACTCTTAAGCGGCGGTTATCCCCAGGGTCTGCCTTTTCCCCAGTCTCTCCTCTCCCTCTTGTCTGCTTTCCTCTCCCCTCTTGTTTGGTCTTCGCCGACTTTTACCTCTGGCAACGCAGCCAATGAGAACAGGACGAACAATACTGTGTTTGTGCACCACTCTGCACTTGGCCTGCTGCTAAACAAATGTTCGGAGGAATTCTAGTGGCGGGCCTTGCCCCTGAACCCAGGCTTATCCCACAGTGACTTCATAAATGCTCTCTGGGGTGATCAACAGAACAAATAATCCTTTATATGATAGCTATATGGTAATGGAATTATTTCCACTCCAATTAGAAATAGCCTTTCTCTGTCTATGGTTCTTGTGTATAGTATTTATTTTGCCCCTGCTGTGGCAATAGAAAGGTTCTATAAACCCATAGCACAAAAATACACTCTTTGGGGAGTAATATTCAAGCTCTGCAAAATTACATTGAAAAATTCTTTTAAGGCACTGAAAATCAAAAGCTGCTTTAGTAGGAGAACAAAGTGTATGCCCTCCAACAGTGGAATGTATGTAATCCACAGACTTTGTCCTCAGGCAGTGGTGTGGGTTAATACTCGGTGGTCGGATGACATGGATCCACGCCCAGACCTTCTGTTCATGTCGCCCTGAGGTGACTACTGAAAGCCACTACTTGCAAAATCATTTTGGTTCCTTTTTCAACAATGTTACAGTTTAGGTTTTAAAAATAAGAACCATTTTATAGTTTTCTCTTTATCCATTTATCTATCAATCTATCTGCTTTGTTGGAATAATCTGGATTTGAAATAAAGCGGTCAAAAGTAATAGGTGTGTGTGTGTGTGTGTGTGGGGGGGGGGGGTCTGGTCGGTGCCAAAGAAAACATTTTCTTTTTTAAATCCTCTCAGCTGCACCCTCATTGTTTTTCCTTTTTCTCCTCTTTGCCAATTAAGCCAACTTCTAGTTTGCATCTCGTGTTAATGTGCAAACTATTAAATTATGAGATATTGTGCTAATCCACCTGCAGCTAGGTACACACTGGCTCAGCAGTGATGATGTGTTTTGTTGGATTGAAAAGAAACCCTTTGATACATTGGCCAGCTTGGCTCGTCAGATTGGCCGTTTGGGGATCCCTCCAAGCCTGGACGCTCCACCTCTGCCTTCCAAGGTCTTTATGGCAAAATGATGTCATTTTAGCTTCCACGCCCCTCCACGTGCTGTCTCTGTGGACAGATTTTCTGCCCCACGCAACTAGGGAAATTTATAACTACAAGGACGACTCGACATGGATGAACATGTTGGATTAGCAACAGCTCCTACTGACCAGGGTTTGCAACTATAAACCTTGAACAAGAACTTGTGATTTTGCCCATAAATATCACCACAATTGATAGTGACAAAATATCTTGGAAAGAAATCACTCACTCTTTTACACAAAGAGGCTTTGTAGAAGTGAAAAACAGCCTTGTTTTCTACCTTCTCATATTGTGGTGTAGTAAGCTTGCAGTTTGTGCTTGCACGCCCTCTTGAGTCAGTTAGAATATTAAGTAGAGAGGGAAAAGCAGCACGATGTTTAAAAGCTGTAGACGTTGGGTTTGGTGTACACGCATCAAGCATAGCTGAACCTTTAGAGTAAGTTTGAGTTAATGACAGAGTTTGTGGAGTGCAGGGGAGGCCAGTGGTCCATGTTTTATAGAGCTAACTCAAAGTCCTCAAACAGACTGGTTTCTCACTTATATGTGCAAATAAAGAGGAAAATATTTAAACACCATTTCTGCAATTTAGTGTACAGCCCAATTTAAGACAGCTATCAGCGTAACCAGATATCGGCTGAAATGCATTTACAGAACCCAAGGAAACAGATCCCAGAAACCATTAAAAGGGATGGTATATTCTTATTTTATGTGCATATTGGCCTAATTTCATCGTAGACATGACAAATTTCAGCAGAGCGGGCAGCTAGACTGAATTCCACTGGTGAGATTCCTGATGGATGCTGTTTGTCTTTGTTCTACCTACCTGCTTACATCCAATTTCAATCATTTCATCAACCAGCCTGCACATTTGTGCCTTTCTTGAGTTTTATTTCCACATCAAATTTACATCCACTGATGGTCCTGGTCAATAAAACAAACTTTAAACCTCCCATTTCCACCCCCTCCCACTCTTTTTTTTTTTTTCTCTTTGTCTCTTTACTGCACCCATTAACCAGAGGACCTCTTGGCAGATGTCCGGAAACACTGTTTGTTCGATTGCCACTGCAATCTCACCACTTTCTTTTAGTGTACAACCAGGGAGTGTGAAAATTATTGCTGGATCTGTATGGAAACTAAAACTGTAACTAATAATATGTTTCAGTATTGGTAAATGTCAACAGAATATTATTAGTTAGTTTAACTGTCTTAGGTTGTTTATACTGGTTGTGTTTAGAGAGTTTTTTGTCTTGTCCTGATCCACTTTTTTCGGCTATTGTTAGTTCTGCGTCTTTATGCTAATCTGGCCTTGGGTTTAGGTCAACCTTTTGCAAGAATGCTCTGTTAAAAGGTTTAAAGTTATTGTTTTTCACACAGTGAATAACTTTATGGGCTTCATTTAGCTTAGCTGGTCCCATTGGCTCAAACAAACAGCTGGTCAGAGGGATCCAGAAAATAAACCATGTGCTCTCTGCATATGATTTTAGGAATGAATCAGTCACCCATTATCTATATTTGACATTACTATTTTGACTTAAAGGGCATTAGTTTTTGACCTGCTGTGCTGTTTCTGACAGGTTAACCAATAATGAACAGTTGTAGGTCTAGCTTGCCACACTTAGTTAGAATAGAGAAATCCTTTATTGTCCCACAGTGGGGAAAAGTCAACTGTTCCAGCAACAAGTAAGGGATAAAGTTTACAACGGAGGAAACAATGCTATAAAGTTATCAAAAGCAGCATACTCATATCAAATGAAAAGTTCACCTGAGTAGGAGGATCTAAAAAAAATGCACATGTGCATGTAATATTTGTGTATAAAAAAGGAGTAACAGACTAAAATAAATGAAAGAATTGTGGAATTAACAGCAGGGATGTAAATAACCTATTGAGTTTGCCTGGAGCAGTTATGGTAATAAAATCTAACATTTGCTGGGACTGCAGATCTGTGCTAATGCTCCCTAATGCACCTTAGGTTCAGCACTATATCACTGAAGGAGCTCTCAAGCTTTGCAATTGATTCATGCGTGGGGTCGGAAACATTGTCCAACAGTTTTGTTTCTTTTACTGGAGATCTTTGTTTCCTACCACCTGAGCTGGGTCCAGGGCAAATCCTGGAACATGAGTTTATTTAACCTTTGCGTCTTTGGCATAGATAAGCTGCTGCTGCTTTAATGCCACCACATTAGTATTACTCCAGTATTACTACAGTTTATTGATCACTTTAAGATTCTCTAAAGCTGTTTTAGAGTTCCTGAGCTTTGTTTTTAAACATGTATCTAATGAAGCTACAGAGTTGACTGGCACAGCACCTCAGGTGTCTGGAACCGTACGAACCACTCGTACCATACGGCTTTCCTCCTTGATCTTTCATAACTCCTTCCTCACTTGAAATATTGGGGGGGGTAAGGAGTGGAGCGGGACAGAGTCCTCTGAAGCAGAGGGAAGTTTTGATCCCTGAGAGTTAAAAGATGGGGAACTCTGGGAAGAGTAGCAGGCGAACATTCAAGATTCAGGGATTTGCTGCAGGCCTGAGTTACATGATCACGTGAGAGTACTGCAACCGGCTTACCGTAAGAGGCTAATGCTGAAGTCTGTATCTGCATTGTTGTCTTTTTTTGATGAATAATATTTTGGGATGGCTGCTTTTCTAAAAACATCAACATGGAGCATTCCCTAAAATGTAAATCTTTAAATCTGTGTATGATTTAACTTTGATTATTTGGTTTCTCCTATATACAGCTTAAGTCTTGTCTTCTTCTCATGAACCTGATGATGCTCATTATCTCATCTCCTGAACTCCATGTATTGATTCACACCAAGCTAGAAGTAATCATTTATATCTAATTTCTAGTGCAGGACTTGTTCAACCAGAGTAACCATCACATACAACAATAAAGGAGTGTAAAGCTAAAAATATTAGTGCAGTTTTAGCAATAGAGTACCAAGACTTACCTGCGTCCCAAACTGTAAATAAATGCTGATTTCTTTCTAGTTATATAAAGCAGTTTCAAAAATGTATATATTTTTACATTTGAGTTTGACAAAGGGGTAGAACATAAAACACATGCTATATGCAACCATGCATAAGATGAAGGGAATGCTGTTTCCGAGTGTCTCTAAATAAGTGAAGGAGCCCCTCATGTTGAGCCCGTTAGCTGCAGCTCTCCTCTCCCAGCTGCTTCACTGGTGTAATGCCACTCTACTTTTCTTTTGTGCAAACATCTGACCTCGACTCACATACTCCTCTGTTGGGTTGGCCTACGGCTGGACAGTAGATGTGAACATTGTTGCAGTGTTGGGTTCCCCTCACCGGGGTAACCGGCCCCTTTGAGCCCTTACCCCACACTGTTTGCCCTCAGCCGCTCTTTTCCTATTCGGCTCGCTCTTCCTCTTTTTCCATCTCACCGCTGAACTTAAAGAAAGCTTGAGAGACAGCGTGTTGTTTTTGTCCTAGCTGCTTGGTTATGCTGCTGGTGGCCAGCTTCCTATGGTGCTCCAAAGCTCCCATTTACTTTCTCTCCCTCCCTTTTGTTTGACCTCCTACAGGCAATGGACTACTGTTTGATCACTTTAGGGGAGAGAAAGAGAGAGATCAGTAGTTCTTTTGACATTCCCTCTAGCTTTTGCCAGCCTATATGTGGCTGATCAGCTTGCCGTGCATCACCAAGTGGCCTCTTTTGATATTTCTTCCTTTTTTCTTTTCTTTTTTTTTAAGCCAGCCATTGTGAGGCCTTTTGATTAGAATATCTGGGTAGAGCTTAGAAATGTTACCGCAACATTTCATATTTCACCCTTTTTCATTGATTCTGCACAGCATTTTATTGAGGGCGGCTAATGTTTACGAAAAAATGTCAACTTATTAGTCCAAAAAAATGATCCAAACTTTGACATGATTTGCCTCTTAAATATGTATGACAAAAAAAAATCACAAATGCTCAAGATAGAAACCGGAATTATTTATCTCAAAGTATTTAAGTTTGTAATCACACAACATTTATGGTTTTTACAAAAATATTTTTTTATCTAAAAGCTAATAGCAACACATACAGTTAATTGGATTCTGGTCATTTGATTACTTGTGAATCAGTTTATCATGCAACTTCATGCTACAATCATTGAGCAAAGAAATTAGTTGCTCCCAGGAGCTTTCAAAGTGGGATACTGACAGGATGCCCATCTTTTATCAAAAGTCCATTCATAAAATGTCCTCTCACAGCCATCTGCTGGGGATATCCTAACAAAATGAAAGTAGCTGGAAATACACTGAGTGGTAGACCGTATACATCATGCAGTCCTCAGTGTCTGAGTTGCTACAGTCCTCTAAATTTCACATAGCATCCAAGATTAGTTAAAGGACTGTATGTGAGGAGCTTAATGCTAAAAGTGTTTGCCTGGCAATCAGTTGAATGCATTTGGTTCTTTTTTTTTTTTATTTCTATTTTTGTAGGGGTATTTGCCTTGTTGAAACGAGGATAAGATGGTGTGTGGTTGTTTTATTTTTGTGTTTTTTGGGATTTGTTTTTTTTTTTTCGTTCTTTGGTGGTTAGGTTTTGTACCCAAAGTCTAGTTCAAGGAATTCCACTGCTACAATATACAAACACATGTTGTTAAATCAAACACCCGCAGTTATATGTTAACAGTTTTGATGGTTGGGTGGTAAAGTTAACTGACCTTAACCCTTAAAGTGCATCTTTGGGATGAAGTGGAGTGGAGACTACAAACCTGGAGATCAGGGTCTTACATCACAAATCTTTACAGTGGGCAATTTTTAAATATTCCCAAAGATATTCCTCTAATACTTGTGAAAATCCTTTGGGAAAAGGTTTAAGTCATTAAAGCTACAAAAGATGGACAAATCTACGTTTTATGGTTGAACTGTCACTAAAGTTTGTGTGTCCTTATTATTTGGCCAGATACTGCACAATATTTTCACAGTGCCGAAACAAGAAATCCCAAATTTAACTGTACTTTAAGTGTATATTTCTCAAAAACTTTTGCTTACCCATTTGCCTTTTATTATGCATCTTAAACCCCAAATCTCATAAAGTTAACCGTTTCCTTATTACTCCAATATTAAGTGTTTTTAGTTATTTCTATTGTTCCTTTGAATTTGCCGCATAGTTCCTTTAAACATCTTAACCATTTGATTTAAATGCAGAACAGACATATTTTCTCATACCTGGATGCCTTTTTTTGCATCTCATGATGGCTGTGGTGGCGTTCTCTTTTCTCTTGGGGCCTACAAGGTTTTGCTGTCAAGAAGTCACTGACTAGGTATGATGACATTCAAGTTTTTAAAGGCCATGCCTGAAGAAAAATACATAATTCATTAAAGGTTTAATGCAGAGTCCTTCTAAAAGCTTGCTTTATTTATGCTAAAAAATGTTTAGCCACAATTTACCAACCACAACCTCTCTGAATGTCAATTTAGGTCATTTTCTACTCTCACAAAGCCCTGGACTTGGAGCCCTTGAAGCAGAAAAAAGCTGATGTAATGGGTTTAAGAAAATCTCCAAGGGGAGTCAAACCTTACCCACACAGCCTCAACTACCCCCACTTGTCTTCAGTCCAAAATCCCACCCCTCATCCAAGCCTTTAAACTCCTTAAGTGGGCTCTACCATTGGTCAACACCCAGATTGTACTGCTTTGATGCACACGAGTCAGCAACTCATAATTCCTGAAGCAAAAAGTTTGATGATAACTGCAAAAAGAAAACAAAACAACAAAAAGAGGGAAGATTATTTAAGATTCTTTGATTTGGTGTTTGAAATGGGGGAAGGGGAGCAGGAGATGAAGGACGAAGAAAGAAGGAAAGAGAGAATGAAAGGAGGAGGGGGGTAAGGAGAAGAAATCCCGGCCTTGGCGTACACAGCAAAAACGCACAAAAGAAACCTGTAACGCCTCCAGATTCCTTCTAGTCGAGTATCAAATACATGCTTTGGTTTAGAACAAGAGACTGGTGGGTAAGATGGGACTGAGCAGGGCAGTGAACCTGGCAGGGGCTCAGTTGGGTGCCATGAGTTAATCTCTCAGATAGGATTTTTTTCCCCCTTCTTCTCCTCCACCTCCTTTCTCTCTTTGGGGATATCGTTATTGCTGTGTTGCTTTGAATAGTGGGACTTGTCTAACCTGATCACTGGTCAGAATAAGCACAGCGAGAGGCTCAGAAAACACATGCAGGGATGACCGCTGCTTTTAAGTTCAGAGGTAGGAAAATCCTGCCTACTGATCCATCCTGATGCCTTGAGCACAATTCTTGTCTCACACTCCTGTGAAAGCTTTGAAAATGTGCCTCAGATGTTGCATTCAGGTGAGAAGGATCATAAGATTATCTTCTGTTTTGGATTTTCTTTCAATTTATGATTGCAGAAGATCATCCAGTTGCTACTTATCAAACAGATTGTCAAATTTTAAGGGTAAAGCTGCCATTTATGTTAAATAATGCAAGTCTGCTAATTTGACTTGGCTGTGAGAAAGCAGAGATGCTTCTGTTTGTTAAGAAAAATCTCCCACTGGTGCCCTCAACCAGAACACAGAAAATATAATGCAGATAATGTAGACAGTGATAAGTTTTGGAGTAGGTTAGGATAGGAAATGTTGACAAGAGCA
>JAUZNJ010036851.1:0-11698 GCA_034780135.1 Jordanella pulchra
TTAAAAATATTTCAATTTTTTCAATCATAGGTGAAGTTATGTTTTGGTCTGAGGTTTTTATAGTTGCCAAATAGAATAAACTGTTTTTGCATAAGTTGATTTATAATATATTTGTGTCAGCTAGGTTTTCAACTTGTACATTTCCTCCATCATATTCTAAAGTAGGTTCTTTTTTAAGATCTTCATTACCTCTTGCAAACCTTACACTGGCAATGGTGCGTCTTTGGAACGGTTCTGCTTTTAAAAACAAACAAGAAAACAAAGGACATGCTGCAATGAATCACAGCAGGACATGTAAATCTCCACTTAAAGATGTTTGTAGAAAGATTAAAATGGATATACAACAAAACTTAGTAGCAGACATTGTAGCAAGAGGCAGATTGTAGGAACTCTCATACAGCTCCCAGGGGAGCCGACAGTGTTTGCAAGCTAAGCTGCTCCTTTACCCGCTGTTTTTTTTAAAGTTATCACCGTTACTCAAACATGTTCACCAAGGATGACTGAAAAAAACCTTTCAGTTTGGTCAGATGTTGACCAGCTAGATAAGCTAGCCTCGCAGGATATACAAAAACAGGTCTCGATCACATGCAGGAATGCCTCCATGGGTCATTGTTATTTATTGATAACATCTGTTCTAGGTTAAATGGTCTCATAAGGTACAAGTACATATTGAAGCCTCTTTTCACAGTAGAGGGGCTTTGTCCTCAATAAGAGTGTGTTGCCTCCTTACCACAGACCTGATCAAATCTCAGTATCTCAACATGCAAAGTGGCAACTATCCCTGAGATTCATTGAAGCAAGATTTATGCTTTTCCAGTAGCAGCCAACACTTTGCTTCTCAGCACCTGTACTCCCTGCAGGCTATGTTTTTCTTCCTCTATTCTACAGCAGCACGGTGAGGTCATTAATGGCAAACCATGGTGGTACGACACTCATTTATGACTGGGAGACTTCATCACCTCTGATGAACCTGCTTCTTCAGTTATAGCTACATATATGGGATTTTTATTTATCTGTAAGTTTGTGCAGCTATAAGACTGAGGGATCACTGTTGTTGGTGTGCAATAACTGGCTTGGGGGCCATTTCACACACTACTGACTTTCTTCCTTTGCAGGTGTCAATAAACTGTTGAGATAATGAGAAAGGGAAACAGGTTTTGAACACATGGTAGGTTTCAATAAGAAGATGGAAACACTGAGATGTTCCGGAGTTTTTAAAAAAATCTCCTAATCTACAGTAGATATAGTCTCAGTTATTTGGTAAATTATCATAGCAGCATGTTCATGCTTTTGAAAATACAATTCATAGTTGTGTTACAGTGATATCAGATAATTAGATGTTGAAAGCCAATGATCAGCTCAATGCCACATGTTTTTTTAAGTGCAAGTCCCCTGCTGCTATTGAACTTACGACCCTGCTCCCCATGAGAGGTGCTCAGGCAAAGACAGAGGACAGTACAGAGATTTAGACGTGCTTATGGAACTTGTGTGGTCTCCAGAAATCCAATGAGTAGTCCAACACACACACTGCAGACTTGGCTGAAACTTAGCTGCGATTCATACTGAGCATACATCTGTTAGAATACCCAGCAGTGTTGTATACCCAATGTCCTGTAGGAAATGACGCACACCCTGAGTGGAATTAGCACAAAAAAGCAGAACTTCTCAGAACTTCAGAGCCTGTATAAGAAAGATGTCTAATAAAGATTTATTCCTATGTATTTGTCACAGAATAACTCAATAACTAGCTCATATAATCAGGTTTTACAAGCTTTTTCTTCTTTCTTAAATGTATTCATGCTTAGGGGTTATAATAATTATAGTCCTTTCCTTACCCAGCGTCGGGCATTAATGCAAAGTCTCGTGGCCACCCAAGACAAAACAATATCATTTTTTAGAGTTCATAAAGTGAAAGTTTTCATGGTGATTTATCCAGTAGGAAGACAGAGTCAAGAGAAAAGTTATCTTAGTAGCCATAAGACCGAAACTAACACTGTACGAAGAAAAACTCCTTGCTGAGCTTCTATTCAGACCAGCATTGCTGATTTGAAATCTCCAAGCTCTGAAGCCACCTCCATGAACTGTTGGCCCTTTTATTTTCATCTTTCTTAGCTTATTATCCGCTTAAATGTGCTAATTTATGTCATATGTCTATATTTTTATGTGATACTATGTTCATGTTTATTTTTCCCAAGTTCTGTGTTCTCTTTCTTTTTTTCTTTGCTTTTGTTTTTCCTGAATGGAGCTTGAATCACAAATGATGATACTCAGGTGATGCTATAACAACAAACTGACTTTACCTCCAGGCAATAATTGTTCAAGCTAAGCTTTTTTTCACATGTTTTGCCAGTGGCGGTTTACCTGCAGCACAATATTGTAGCTTTCAAATCCATCAGCACTTGCCTGCCTTACAGCAGCATGTAATTTATCACCAAAAAGTCATTTAAGGCTAAGGCTACACATCTACTATAAAGTAAGGCAGCTGCTCTGGAACTTTCTTTTCATGCAGCTCTGACATTAAATGCAAAATCTGATGCTGTATTCACTCAGGAAAAGGTATTTTGTTCTAATAAACTCCCTTGGTTGCTCTTATCATTATTAACTGTACCTGATATATCCATTTTGGTTGTGTCCTTATCCATCAGATTTAAGCTGTTCATTCCTTAAAAACCTAGATGAAATTTTTGATATGATCAAAGTTAAAGTTTTGTCACTCAAGAAACAAGGAAATATGGTCAATAATTATTGTGCAAGATTTGATGAGGTCATCGTCATTCATCTATGGAAGGCCATGTTCTTTAAAGTTTGATTTGATTAGAAAAAAGGAAATTATCATCGAAAGGGAGAGTGGGATTTATTAAAGCTTCATATGTTAAAGATTTCAGCTTTCGAGGCTCTAAAATAAAACTTCTAAAGATAATAAATTGTGATATAGAATGAAATTTACTTCAATGGCTTCAACGTTGCTTCATAGGATGTTAATAGTGTTTATAGCTCTGGAAAACAACTCTTCCCAGAGGAGCGTGCGACAATAAGGAAATGTTAATCATCATTTTGTTAAAGTGGATCATATGCCAGAGCCCTGACAGATATTTTTGTTTTATGAAAACCAGTCTTGCAGGCCTCTTTTATCAGTTCAGAGTGAAGGCAGCTGAGGTGGATTAGGCAAAATGTTCTTGGAAAAAAAGAGCTCACCACAAAAGTAAAGGAAAGAATTCACTGCACAACACTGACTGCTTGGGTTTCGCCAACAAATTTGCACGTGTTTGATCCTCAGTATTATTATCATTATTACTTGTTCTATCAAAAATAAAAGTATTATTTCAGTAGTACTCGGCTGTTCTTGAACGTGTTTCCATTTCTCTTTACAGAAGATAACTGAAAGTGAATTCAAGCAAAGTGTCACTCTCTCAAGGCTCCTTCTGGCTTTTCAGCATATAGAGTTTGTTCTTGCAAGTTTAATCAGGTTACTTATCTTGAGAAAAATCTCTCGCTTGGGCTAGGAAGATTAAATCGGGTGAAGAGATAAGCCTCCTCGATCAGCAACCTTTGGAGGAGCAGCAGTTAAAAGGAGACACTTTCCATCTGCTTCAACCTGGTAGCAAGGGTCACTGGCTGGAAAAAGGGCTGACTATTGTGCTTTCCCAATGGAGACAGATGTCAAGGTTAGCACTGATGCACAGCTGCAGTGTCTGTAAGAGAGCTGAAACACCACTACACTGACTCGGCTTTAAGTGAAATGTTTTGCACACGGAAGTATCGGTGATGTGATGACAAGTAATTATTTTTTGACGTGACACAAAACTAAACATTTAGTTGTTTGACTCTTGGCAAGCAAAAAAAAACAAAAAAAAAAAAAAAACACACATAATAAAGACGGGATACCAATCCAATCTTTCTCCTTTGCCACCCATGTGGATGTGTGCTCGATCAAGATACTTCCCTCCGCTGCACACATTCAATGTGCCCCCATGTTGGACAATCCTTGCACAATCAGTTGGAAGAGATCCCATTCAGAAGCGCTTAGATTGGAGAAGGCACATTTGGCAGTTTTTTTGTTCTGGTCAAGAAGATAAATTTTCACGCTTGGGTGGCTTCTACCTCCAGCAGTTTTAACATGTAATCAAAACACAATATATTCCTACACATCTTTTCATGTGATCACTAATAGCTCTAAAAAGGATCTGAAATGACGCTTTCTACCAGCTCCTGCCATAAACAAGCCATGCACGTGACAGATCATGTTAAACAACTTTCTGTGGAAGAATTTTTGAAAATCACCAGCAATCATCTTCACCGCATCCATCCCAACCAGTGGAAAATAAGTGATATGATGACTTGCTGACATGCTGAAGTTTCCTCTAACTCTCATTCTGGATAATACTCCATTGCTGTTGCCACAGGGGAGGATCTTCTCTCCTATTTGGCTCACTGAGCACCACTAAAGTACGGACAGCAGTAATTACTCTTGAATGATGGCTTTACTGTATAGCTAGATCAAGGATGTTTAAATTATTGTTGTTAATTAGTAAAAAAGATCATACCTTTTTATGTTTCTATTTTGAATAATTAACATATACAGGCAGGTCTGGTCAAAATGTGTACAAAAAAACTTAACATAAGGTCCTCTAAGAGTAGCTTCGGATACCTTTTTCTTACCTCCCTTATTATCTCATTTAATTTGTGAGACATTTAGATTTTATTGGAATGTCTTCAGGCCTTAGTGGGAGTTATTTTGTGATTGCTTTGACTATACAAATAGACATGTTTTAGGTGAGTAATTCTTTTCTTATATATTATTTAATGATTTGTTAAGTTTTCACTGTTATTTTAAAGTGAACAAAAAAAACAAATGAGATTTATACTCTAAAGGAAGAAAACAGTCATAGATTAGAACTAACTAGTTCTTTGATATTCTTGTCACATTAAAGTAAAACAAAAAATCAGCACTAGGTAAAATTCATTGGAACTGCTAAATCCTCGCGAAAAAGTTGGCATCTTTGTTTTTTTATTAATTTTTTTTACCAACATTCTCTTTTTATTTTTTTATTTGGGAATTTTCACAATATGTGCTTAAACTAAAGGTTTCAATAAAATATTAACAAATGTATTATTCTTAATAAATTTTTTATTACGAATTCAAATACTTGTTAATAAGACAATTTGTTTAATTGAAAAGATAGCATTGATGTTAACTTTTAAAAATTGCTACCATCTATATTCTACTTTCTATTATATATTCTATATTATTAAATGTATATTTTTTCATACAAATAAAAAATTTGAGAATTTCTTTGTCTTTCCAAGCAGGTTTATTTCCCCCACCTGCAAGGTTGTGTTGATCTCTTAATCCCTTAGATCTAAAGGTAAATAGATGGATTTTCTCTCAAAAGAGGGACTCTCACAATATTTAGCTAAGAGATTTCAGTCTGGAGGAGAGTAACTCACCTGAGCACCCGGGAATGGCTTTTAATGGAGCTGGACAGGTCAACAGCGGATCCATTTTCACTAGCGGATGGGAATGTGTTTGCTCAGGTCTATCTCCGGTCTCATGGAGGCTCAAAGAGTTCCCTTCTGAATGAATAATTTGTCTGTGATCATATCTCGTGTCACTGCTTTAGACCTATTAAATAACAATGGACACCAAGGAATTCTAAAGTTTGTCATGTTTGAGATGTCTTCTATATTCAAAGGACCGTCACTCAAACATTAGTCTATTAATTCAACTAAATGACATTTACTGTAGCATGATGAGAAAGAAGTAAATGTCTTTTACTGACTGCTAGTGACAGGTAGGCTGATATCCTCATAAGCCAGTTTAGAGTAAACTGGCTTATGAGTAATATGAAAATATTAATTAGAAATGGAAAATATTAAAACACACTCTCTTAACTAAAAAAAAGAAAAAATGGGATGAGCTTTTTTTTCCAGAGATACTGTATAAACCATTAACATTTTATGATCAAAGAGAAAACAACATTAGCTTTTCCATTTGATTCAGCTTTACAGGAATTAAGTTTATATTTAGATTTTTGGTTACTAAAATTTAAATTGGTATATACAATTTAAATTATAGTAAATCAAATCTTAGGTGTCCTCTAATATAATTGGTAAACCAAACTGCACTAATTTTGCTTTAATCGTGGGCTAAAATGCAATCTGAATTGACTAATGTAACAACCAACAATACTAATAGGCAGGATTTTTTATGCAAAGATTTTTCACATGCATTTGCATAGTGTTCAGAAGAGTTCAGAAGAGAGAAAATCCTCTCTAAAATGCAGAAAATGTTGAAAAAAATTCACATTTCGACCATCGACTGAACCTAACTCATTTATTTTAAATGTAATTACTGTTAGCAAAAACCATAAAAGCAGACAATTCATACAATATGTGGACAAGTGTAACCGGTGTATTGCTGTGGTAAAGGTTTTGGCCTCTCTACAGAATTCCACTGTTTTGGCTTTTCCCTTTCACACTTGCATTTTCAAAATCTAAATACAAGTTATAAGTAATTAAGCCAAAAGAAAGATTTCATTCATCATAAAAAAAAAACAATATATAATGCAACAAAACCATTCACAGATCATTTCTTTCTACTGACTGTGAATAACTACATTTTTTTCAATAAATTCCTGAGTCAATGAAGTAGATTCAAAGTTATCAAAAAACAACTGAAGAGGATCAGAGATATGCAGTGATTGTTTGTCTTGGTCTGGAAACAAAGTCTAAACACAGAATTAACAAAAGCAGTTAGCCTATCTAAAGACAACTTCTAAATAGTTAAAAATCAAAGATAACAAACAGGGCAATAGTTGTATAGCATCTTAGCTTTGGCTGAGATGTGTTACTTGAATACCACAACCACATGATAATGCTACCTAAAGATGGTAAAATTAGAGAAAGTACTCATTCAAGTTTTAATGGATATTTGAAAGGGCATAAGGTGTAATCATTTGGAGTCACATAGTTAGGATTTATGAAGTTACATGAACTTATCCTGTTAAGCCCAGAGAGTCTCACAAGCAAACAATCCTGAAACAATTATCAGGTCCACATGCAGTCATTTGGTACCACTGCAAAATATAAGAGAAAGAAGAATAGTTTTCCAATGGGACCACTTTCTCATTTGAACAAAATCCGAAACAAAATACATATTTTTTTTCAATTAACAGTAAAGAAAACAAAACAAAACTTTTTTTTATTAATGGAAAAAAAAAAAACCCATCAAAGTACTCTGGAAAACCTCCGATTGGAATTATAAAACACCTTTACTATAACAGCCAAAAATTAGGACTGAATAATCCAACTTTAATCTGAAAGCACTTGTGTGTTTCTGAGCTTTTTATGTTTTTCATAGATTCTCAATGTATCAAAGTGGAGTGGAAAAAGAAGCTAATAGTGTTTTTATATCTAATTAAACATAATTTCTTTACAACATTCTCTCTTTATTTAAAGAGCCAGGGTTTTTATCTCAGCTAATGTTTACACATGGTTTTATTTCTATGTACCATATGCTTAAATGTAAGGAAGCTGCATACATAGTCCATGAAAACCATAAGAGAATAGAAGAATAAAACTGTGACAGCCATAATAACCATAACATATTAGTGTTCAGGGGATTCTCAAAGCGCCAGGAGCAAAACAGTCTGAACAACCTTTGTTAAAAAAAAGCTGACAAAGTCTGTCTTAAACTTCAGCATGTCTCATAACATAGTGTTTAAAAAGTAAACACAAATACCCTTGCAATCTAATCTCTTAATTTCACTTGTTTTAACATCAGGCATGAGGGCAGATTCTCTAAAAATTATACAGGCTTATAGAAGATTTGCTGACAAGACTGATTGTTGTGCTGACAGAACCAGTCATGATTAGAACAACGGCTCAAAATTTAATACATCGTTTTCCTGGTGTAAGGGTTAGTAATAAGTAAACAGTGCTTGAATGTTACAACATGCCATTTTAGGGTTGATAGTCTGTCAGACTGATCCTGGACTAATTACAGACCTCATCTACCCTGAAGGGACAAGATAAAATCAATTTTACTTGTGCTGTTCATGTGTAATTGCGTTGACAGAACAGGATGAGTAAACCCACAAATATCAGTCGTGTGTGACACCCTTTGAGTGATACTCTGATTTATTTCCTTTGAATACACGTCCCACTGCATGTTTTTTTAATACAAAATATCTCTGCTACTAGTTTAAAGCTTACAAATGTACATTTAAAGCAAAAAAGGGCCCCAGTAGCTATTAAACCTCATTTGCAGTATCAGCATAGTATTTTGCAAATTATACACAGTCTACTCTGGAATATTGCAGTCGATAAGGACTCTCCGCTGGGATTGTGGAAATGGCTCAATTTGAACCTTTCAGACACACTCACAGGGAGCTGTGTCTGTGCTTTCATTTACTAGCCTTGTCATCCTACCTTTTATGAAGCGGTTAGCTGTGCTGTATCAGCTCCCAAGATCAGAGTGCACCCACAAAGAGTTGGCGTTCCTAGTTCCTGGAGCTGGGTTTGCCAGTGGGACGTTGGGGCGTTCAGACGGGGTTTTTTGATTTGGGCAAGAATGCGTCAGCAGTGCCAAGTTTTATTTTGGTGTTGGTCCATTGCAAGAACAATTTCGGAGTGTGTGGCATTATGGAGGGCATCCAAATGTTTAAGATGGAATTTCTTGATTGCTTTTGAGACCCAAACCCCAGCTAAATGATCTTTATCAGCCAACACTCCACACAGCTATTCATTAGAGATGGTTATCGATGGTTCTTAGGTGAGAGTCAGGTTTTTTGGGTTCAGTCAACGAGCTGAGATCATCAGGTAACATCTACGATAGGCTCTGCTGACCTCCAAGCTCCTTTATTTCAAACAATTTCACAGGTATCATTATCTCCCAAAGGGTTACACTGGAGGCACAATGAAGGCACTAATGAATTTGCATTTAAGCATGTACAATTGCCCTATGTCCAAAAATCTAAAAAAATATCTGGCAGATGAAACAAAAAATCAAAGCCGAGTTTTACGGCACATTTATAAGGCACATTGACTTCTTGCTGCCTGAAGCTACAATAAGCTATATAAAAATCAAATTTAAAGTTTACATTTTAAAACAGAACAAAATTTAAAAACAAAACACAACACCTAAAAGTAACACCATGAATCTGTATTTTTACTCCCTGCTGGTTTCACATTTTCACATATTAAACCTACCAACTTCAGATGGGTCTTTGAAAAACAATAATAAAAAAAAAACCTTAAAAGGCTGGTGTGCATCTTTGTCACTCTCTTTGTCTGGTATTCCTAAATAAAATGGAATTTGAACATTGAGAGCTGCAAAAATGTACCCTTTAGCTGAGAGAACCTGTTGACAGGGAAACTGTTGCTGTAACACGGATGAGATACGACCGAAATCCAAAACGCTGTAGGGAGGATTTTCTTCATTAAGACAAGGAAAATGGCCATGATGAAATGGGCAAAACTTCATGGGGTGTTAATGCTTTTACAAGACAACTTATGTTGCTATTTAAAAAGACAAAATACATTCATGCATCATATTTGGTTTTGAGTAGTATTTTGGTTGCTCATTGTTTGGTTTAGTGATTAACTCAATTTAAGGAAGAGGATTTATCACCTAGATGAATGTTTGTTCAGTAAAATCTGATCTGTCAAATGTCTTTTTAAAAACTTAGACTGAGATGGATTAACTCTGTCTACAAACTCACTAAATAAAAGTTATCTTTTATAAATGATCTGCTTTGGAACAGCTTAAATTGGAAGTGTTAGTTCAGTGCAGTGTTTCAGCTAAACCCAGCAGCAGAGGGCTCTCTCTTCCCTCTTAAACTTATTTGATACTGAAGTCACTTTTACAAATTAATCACTAACGCCATAACAAATCACATAATATGTAAATGGAGTTAACAAATTTTTCATTGCTTTGGTTTTTACTTTTTAACACTAAATTTGAAATATAATTTTAGGTATTATGCTGCTGTACTATTACACATATTTCATTTATATATACATTTCTTCACAGGTCTCTACACACAAAAGTTTTTGTTTGGGAACTTTTATTCAAAATATTCAGTTTTAATTCTGTGGGATGTTTGCCAGATAGGAATTTCCCTACCATTAATCTTATTGACGTTCTGAGTGACAGACCGGATTATCAACTAAAACTTTCAGCCACTTGAGAAGGCTACCTGTGTTTTGCTTTTGAGAAGAAGAAAGAGTTGGGAGCCATTCTTCAGCAAGAAAGAGAACAGAAGGCTGGTGTAACCTAAGCAATGCAGCAACCCTCGGCAGCCCATTGCATTATCTGGACAAACTAATATTTACTCCGTGACAATACAAACACACTCATTTACTCTGGCTTTATTCAGTGGTCTTGCATTGTTGATGGATTAACTCTAAAGATGAAATCTAACCTATCTCCTTGGTTTGATCTAAAGGCTTTATTTCTGAAGGTGCTCTGCATCAGTCACTCGTAAGTGAAATTACTAGAGGAAGTTCTGAACTGAAAGGTTAACGGTTTCAGGCAGAAAAAGATAGATAATTGATTGTTAAAGTTACTGAAATTCTCTCAAAAATTCTCTCAAAGCAATCATTCAGCTTCAGTGCACCATTAAAAAAGTGCCTAGTGAAAAAAATGAAAACAAAATCAACAAGCATCTGTTTCTTTTTTATTCTGCTCTGCTCAGAGGGACTTGAGATTTGCAGCAGCCTGAACATGAAAAAGGGCAAGTAATCACTTGGTTTGAAGTCTGACCACACTGTGGTGAATCTCTGTTTCAGTCAGGTCTGCTTTCAATAAAAAATGATTTGCCTCCCCCACTGAATGTAGTCTTCAAAATTACACACTCTTCAGAGCATTGTTGGAATACATCAAACATAAATGTCCTGTTTTCTCACTAGAGTGTAAAAAAAACTTTAGGGACATTGGTCAAGAAGTCAAACACCTGCAATGATGGGACTATGGCAGCTGAACTTTCCTTCATCCAGCCCATAAACACAAGAGAAAGAAACGTGATTCCCATGACCTGCCTGTTAGCTCCAGGTGATGAGAACAGAAAAAGTTACTTTAGTGAATAAGGATGAAAGAAGAATGGACACGATAATTTTTTATTGGAATATCTTTTGCAATAAAGAAATATATTTCCTTATAAGTTTGTTCGATTTGTGAATTTCAATTACAAACATGTTGTTCTGGAAGCTAGTCTCCTTTTTGTAAATCATAAATAAACTACCAAAAATAAAATAAATACATACATAAAATAAAATATTATAGATGGGAAGGGGTGCTTTTCTGCACAAATGGTGCCCTGGATGAACCCCTGCACCCCCACCCCCCCATTACTCTCCTTTTATAGAGAGATGGGTAAATAATAGGCCTAGTTATAATGCTTTACTCATATTAATCTGAGGTGGATCTGTATATCTATCAAATGTCTTCAAGCTCTCCCTTTTTAAAGTAAATGTTAAGGGCAGATTTTTTTCAAGTTAAGTAATTCAGGTTAAGTTTAAATGTGTATTTATGATAAGCTGATTAGATTTCACAAAAACGCCCCAGTGAGGTAGCTCCTCACTTAGCACTACAATTCAGAGACCAACTTCAGCCTAATTTCCATGCTGCAGTGTGAAGGCATATTCTACAATACCAACAAGGGTGGGTATTTTAAAACATAGACTATGATATACATAT